>JAUPTC010000844.1:0-34439 GCA_030762895.1 Sophora flavescens | reverse complement strand
CTCTTCCTGCCATTGGCTCCTGCACTTGTCCAAGACAACTATTTAATACAGAGAACCAAGCAGGATGAACTAAAGGTTCTTATTACTAAGCATCATTATCTATAATAAAATAGATAATTCAAACAAGAGCACACAGAAGACTCGTAACAGACTCATACCACGGTGCGAAAGGACATACCTGCTCTAATACCACTAACTCGTGACACCCTCTACCCCGCATGTATTCATAACACGTAAGAACGTTAAAAAAATAAAAGAAAGAGGACACATGCATATAATATCATAATAATAAAACCACGGTAGAGGTTACCACATTGTAACAAAATCTCAAACGCGGAAAATAAAACATGTTTTAAAAAGAAACACATAACAAACATAACAAAACCCAACCCCGATGTCACATTACAGAGCTGGTATAACCATAGTCCGAAACATTTCGGATAAACAACATAAACTAAGAAATCCTAGACTCCTCAGAGTCACTCCTCAAAGAAGTCGCTCACCGTCCTCTGCATAACCAAAAATATACATGCAAAGCAAACAACAAAGACTGGGAGTAAGAAACATGTATAAAACATAATGGCATGAAAGCAATTAGCAAGATGAGCATGCATCACATATACATATATACATAGCATATCAAAACATAATAACATCTAGCATATCAACGTCATTCACATCCTCTCAAACAAGTTATGCTATGTGATGCAACACTACTCCACTACTCCGTTATGCACTTGGATCCAATCTACCTCAGAATGTCAACTTCGGAGTTACATATCCACATTGGTCATGGTGAACCCCTTGGATAGCTGATGCACCTTACTCTCGAGTGCGCCACAGCAGGGGACCAGGTTCACCTAACTCTCGGATGAATCACCGCAGATGGCCATATCGCCTTACTCTTGGACGACCTCTCCTATGTTGAACATCCCCCACTAACATCTCCGATATGTGAATGCATGAGCAACACAACACACAATCAAACAATCACCACCTCCGCTTGGGCCACTAGGCTACCCAAGTTTTATCACCATCAACACCTCGACCACATGGCATCGAGGCCCCCTTGGCCACTAGGCTACCAATGTACAACATCAACAACACCTTGACCATTAAGCATCAAGGCCACCTTGGCCACACTACAAGAAAACACAGAATTACCGACAGAAGTTTTCCGACGGCTTTGGTTCCGATTGACTTACCGACGGGTTGACCGTCGGTAAGTGTGAATATGAAAAGTTTATGAATTTTTCGACGGAATACCCATCGGAAACGTTACCGATGACTTATCCATCGGTATTTCCGTCTGAATAGTGGACACAAATGGCTAAAATTAGGCGTGAAAACTTACCTACGGGCTATTCCATCGGTAACTATGAAAAAACCTACCGACGGAACTTCTGTCGCAAATCTCATTATTAGTATCAACGGCCAATTCCATCGGTAAATGTATTTTTGAATTATTGACGGAAAAAGCTGTCGGTAATTTAAAATTGGCCGTCGGAAATTTTGACCTCAAAAAATCCACTAAAAACCCTCTTATCCCTCATTTTTCTATTTTATATCTTCTCTCTTCTCTCCTTTCTCTCCGCTTCTCCTCCGTGCCATTGTCTCTGCATCAATCTCCACACCCCCCGACCACCGGTTTCTGTCACCACCGTGCCTCCCTCCCTTTCTCCTTTTACATTTCCTCCTATACCCAAATCTCCTTCCCTATCCTTCCCCATTTCTCCCTTTCTATCACCACCGACGCCACCGCGCCCATAGCGCCCTCCACCGCTCCCACAGTGCCCTCCACTGTGCTTTCCCCACGCCACCACCATCTGCGCCTGCTGCCACCACCACGCCACTTATCACAGCGTTGTCTTCTCCTTCCCTCTCTCGCCACCGTTGCCACCGCATCACCACCACCGCACCACCACCACCAGTGCCACCACCACCTCTCATTAGCACCACCTTTAACCACCACCGTGCACCACCCTTACTCCGCACGTAACCACCACCATCCCTTTTTTTATTTTAATTTTTTTTATTTTTATTAGATTTTCCCCTTTTTTCTGATTATTGGTTTGGAATCTACAAGGGTATTTTTGCATTGTTTCGAGTCACAGACTTCTTCCAAGAAGAAGTCCCGGCATCCAGGTGGGTACATTGAATTTTTATGCTTGTTGCTAGTCTAATTTTTTTTTTTTGAACAACATGCGTTGTTTGTGTCTTTGTTGGTATATTTTATTTCAATGAATGATACTGCTTTAATTAGTTGTATTATGTGCATGTATTTAATTTATTTATCATAAAAATATATGTCTAGTGTGTGTAAAATTATTAATTTGTGTGTTTTTTTGTCAATTAATTAGTTGTGTAACGTGCATGTAAAGTTATTAAATGTGGTGTGTTTGTTTATGCCAAATGCATAATAAACTTAATGTATTTCCTTAATATAATAAAATCGTAACGACAAGTTTTAGTGTTGATAAGATTTAGTATAGATAACATTAGAGAATTAGTAAAATCGTTTTCCTCCATACCTGCAGCTGTGGTGGAGCATATATGGAAATAACTCATGTTCGTTGATTAATTATGCGTGATTTGGAATAATGAATTAAGTATTTAAGGATAACAAAATGTATTAATTATTTAAATAATTAAAAAATAATGTGTAATTAATTAAGAAGTTAATTAAATCATTCATCTCACAAATAAGTTAATAGTTGCACATGCTGCATCTGGAATATCTGTTAATTGCGTGTCGGGTGTAACACCCTACTTTTTATTTTCCAATTTTTATTTTTTTCAGAGAAAATATTTTACATCGTATTAACTTAGGTACAAATGTATTTATTTATATTTTTATCTGAGTTCATGGAGATTGATTTTTATGAAATGAAAATCATATTCATACTCTATATTAGGGTAGAAGCTTACAATAAAATTTTGGGTTGAAAATACGAGATTTGAACCTAGTCTCAACGTTTTCACCGACAAGTATAATTTTACTGAGCAGAAAACCTAATTTTGACTAGTGAATGAAATAAAGTATGCTTTTATCATGTTTCCAATAAGATAGGATGTTTTCAAAAAAAATTCTAAAAAATAAGATATTTGACGGTATTCGAGTATTTTGTCGTTAATCGGGTAATCGATCGGGCCGAGAATGGATGGAAATATCTAGATATTTAGTTAAAATATCTAGATATTTATTTCAAGAGCTCTAGGCGCATCCTTGTTGAAGTGCATCAAGATCATCATCTTCTTTCTATTTCCATCATCACTTGAGGTAATATGATGATCCTTGATCATCTATTCTCCTATTTGAAGTTATCTTCATTCTATTTCATGATTTTATTTTCTTAGATCTATAACTTTAAAGAATTCTAGAAAATTGTAGAAAAATCCTAAAAATGTGAAACCAATTTCTATGATCTAGTTATGATCACTACTTTCATTATCCAAAAGCATGTGATCAAAATATTTTTCCTTCCCAAATTGTGAGTGGGCTGAACTTATGTTAGAAAAGGGGTTTAGTGATTTTGTTTCATTTTTGAAATCTAATACTTGATTTAAGCTCTCTAGTATGTATATAATTCAAATCCAAGAGCTTAAGTCCAACTAAATTTTCTAACCTATTTTTGTATTTAAAGCCGAAACCCTACCCTAAGTGGTTGAATGATTTTATTCCATATTTTCAACTTATAGCAATTTATCCTAACTATGTAAGACCTAAGTAGTTAGTACCCAAAAGATTAGAATGAGAAAATGATCCTAGCCCTAATTTGATTTGAATGGCCAAATCTAGCATAAAAAGGGTATAGTTGGGTTTGTTTGATTAATTATAGTTATGTTGTTTGGCTCAAGGTGAAACTGTTAAGCGGCGGTGTGATAGCGAGGAATGTTGAGTTCGGGATTTTGGTGCTAACTCAGGTGGGGGAAAGAATCAACCATTCATCGGAATCGATAAGTAGTAGATTATATGATAATTGTGTAGGGCGATCTAAACCCTACCAGTAGCCGAGTAATCGACAAGACCAACATCCCATTGGAAACCTTTTCTGTTAAACCAATGGTGATTCGGGGATTTTAGTTTTATCGACGTTAGGATGATTTTATCTTAGCTGAGGTTGATTGAATTTATGATTATTATTGAATTGCTTATGTGATATATTGTGGTGTTTGAATATTTTCTGATGTTTTGTTATGCATGATCTGTCTGGTTGTTAATATTGTTCTTAGTGGATTTTAAGCAAAGATATATATGTTGTTCGAGAGATGGTTGTTTGTTTTGGATGTGAGAATAATGGTGACTTAGAGGTGCCTAACCTAGATGATGTATTTTAATGCGGTATGGTGACCTAGAATACGTGTTGAGTTCTAGTGGAAGGAGGCACTAGGATGTTGTTAAAATGGGTTGGTGAGATTCCCGTGTATTGGTAATATAATACACAAGGTCAGTGTTGTTGTTCACAACCGTGTATTGGTAATATTATACACGAGGTCAAGAGTTCTCACTAGACCGTTCCACCTTAGAAATAGGTTGTGCAGTTATAGTGTCATTGAATTTCATTGAACACCCCCGGGAGTGGACGGGGTGTGCACCGGGAGCATCGTGCAGCTATAGTGTCATGCTTAGCATGAGCGTTCTCACCATGGAAGAGAATGTGCAGCGGGAATTTGGAACCTGTCGTTTGAACAATTGACTGACATTTCCCGAGAGGAATTCTTGAAAGAAATCAGTGGTGGCCACGTCAGTATTAAAGTTTAGTTGTACGAGTTTGGGGTAGAGGATGATACATTAAATTGAGTATGCTTTGTTAGTTAGGTGTTGGATGATGTTATGTCTGTGACAATTACTGTCTAATTTACTATTACCCTTTTCCGCTTTTTTATGATAGAACTACTTCTTATCCCCGGTGTTTCTATATTCTTGTGGGTTACTTTACTTACATTAGAAGACCCGATGGAGGATTATGTTATTGAGGAGATGGACGGAGCTCTGTATGAAACAGAGGTTGCTGAGGAGTTGGATGGAACTCCTGACGAACCAGACGTTGGAGGTCGAGCTGTGATCCATGGCGAGTAGAGTATAGATAGTATGGCCAGTGTGTCTAACCAGGAGTCTTTTTAAATGTTTCCGCTAAGTATGGCTTTTATTTTAAGTTTATGCCTTTGAGGGATCCTACTCAGAGGATTCCCTCAACAGTGTTTTGGTAATGTAATAAATAAACAGGGGTGTATTTATATATTGCAACCTTGGTGTGTTTAATTTGCAGAAGTTGTATGATTCTTTAAATAAAGTTTTAATTTTTACGTATTTTTCACGCTAAGCACACGATTAAGGAATTAATTGATAAAGTTTTAATCTAATAAAACATCGGGGCACAACGGGGTGTCTCATTTGGTATCAGAACAGTTTGATTCTGATCGGACTGCAAGGTTTAGGATGTTGTTACTGGCCGTGTCTAGTTGAATCCACATTGGATTTTGACTATGCTTAGAAGTTGGGTAGTGTATCCGATTCTTCTGCGAATATTAATATTGGTATGGCATATGGTATGTATATACTTGCCTATGTAGTATTATATATCATACTAATAAGAGCGGATGATTTCTTTTACAGAATCATGGCCCGAGGAAGAGGACATCCATCCAACAATGGTGACAGAACTCCGGAAAGAATTATAGGAGCTATCAACAATGACACCAATGGAGGAGGGTCAAATGCGACTCCCAATACCTTGGAAACGATAGCTGCTGCTATGCTGTTACAAACCCAGCAGAATGTTGAGATGCTACAGATGAACAGAGACCAGTTGGAACTAAAAAACCAGATGAGGGCTGCAGCAGATGAAGATGCAGGGTTGGCTACTTTTATGAAAGGGAAGCCACCTCAATTCTGAGGATACTATGACCCGGAGAAGGCTGAATGGTGGATACAAGAGATTGAGAAAATATTTGCAACTGTGCGCTGTAACGAGGAGAGGAAAGTGACTTATGCTGCCTTCATGCTAACTGAAGGAGCAGAGTTCTGGTGGAAGGGAAAGAAAGGACTATTGGAGGCTGAAGGCAGAACGATTAACTGGCAGTTATTCACCGACTGCTTCTTCGAAAAATATTTTCCGCGTCTAGTTCGACACGAGAAAGAAAAAGAATTCACAAACCTCAAACAAGGCAACATGTTTGTAGGTGATTACGCATCACATTTTGAGGTGCTAATCAAGTTTTTAGAGTACTATCAGAGGTTTCCGAATGAAGACTGGCAATGTAGGAGTTTTGAGAAAAGACTTAGAAACGAGCTGCAGAGGGCTGTGGTGTCTCTCGACATTCAGTATTTCTCGAAACTGGTGGAGAGATGCAGTGCTATTGAAAGTATCGATCTGAGGATGGCCAATGAGCAGAAACAATTAATAAGTGGAGGTCCTAACCGATCAAATTTTCAGAGGCACGAAGGAAGTGGTTCTCAGTGGAGACAGAGACCATATGCAAGACCAGTGCAGGCACCTACATCAGCACCAGTGACTAGAGCGGGTCAGTAACAGCAAGACTTAGTTTGCTTTCGATGTGGAGGACTGGATTATGCTAAAGATTGTATGAATATACCTAGTTGTTTCAACTGTGGGAAACCAGGTCATATGACACGAGACTGCAGACAACGGTTTGTGCAACAACCGGCAGTTGCGGGAAGAAGAGCTGGAAATAATAGAGGTGGAGCTGGAAGAGGAGTTCCGGCAGCTGGACCACAAGTGGCTAGACCTCAAGCCACTGGAAGAGTATGTACTGTGAGGGGAGCTGAATCCTCTGAATCTGCCAATCTTATACAAGGTATGTGACTCGTATGTGTTATTTGACTCAGGCGCTACACATTCATTTACTTCGTATGAGTGTGTGGATCAATTAAAATTAACTCGTTTCTCAATTACCTTATACCCTTACAAAGATCTACTCCAACTAGTAAGCCTTTGACTATTATGTCTGTTTGTTTACGATGTTCTATAGTTGTTGAGAATAGGACATTTATTGTAGACCTTGTCTGCTTGCCTATGCAACAGATAGATGTTATTCTTGGCATGGATTGGCTTCCGGCTAACCATGTAATGCTAGATTGTACTAGTAAGGCCTTATCATTTCTTGAGTCTTCTAGTGTAGTCTTTGCCAATGAAGGAGTACCCATGAGGAGTGACGATTCTCGACAGTACGTGATGTTGTTCATGTGGAAACTAATGAGACTCCTAGTATAGATTCTATGCCTATTGTGAGAGAGTTTCCTGAATTTTTCCCTCCCGACGTTCCAAGTTTGCCACCGAACGAGAAGTGGAATTCACCATAGATCTTGTACCAAGGACAGGACCTATATCTATGGCGCCTTATCGGATGTCACCCGTAGAATTGGTGGAGTTAATGAAACATTTGGATGACATGTTGGGAAAAGAGTTCATCGAGAATCGAGTGTCTCGTCATGGGGAGCACCGGTGTTGTTTGTTAAAAAGAAGGATGGAAGTGCTAGGTTGTGCACGGATTATAGGCAGTTAAATAAAGTGACAATTAAAAACAAGTATCCGTTGCCTAGGATAGATGATTTGATGGATCAGTTGAAAGGAGAAGTAGTGTTTTCTAAGATTGATTTGCGATCTGGATACCATCAGATTAGAGTAAGAAAGGAAGATATACTTAAAACATCTTTTAGGACGAGGTATGGACATTACGAGTATTTAGTTATGCCTTTTGGTGTGACTAGTGCTCCAGTAGTGTTCATGGATTATATGAACTGAATCTTTAGACCATTCATCGATAAGTTTGTCATTGTGTTCATCGACGATATTCTTATCTATTCTTGTACACGGGAAGATCATGAGGAGCATTTGAGAGTGGTACTGCAAGTTTTGAAGGATAGGCAGACTTTATGCCAAACTTTCAAGTGTGAGTTTTGGATGGAAGAAGTTCAGTTTTTAGGTCATGCAATCAATAAAGAAGGAATAGCGGTAGATCCAACTAAGGTGGAGGCAGTTCTTAAGTGGGAACGACCCAAGACAATAAGTGAGGCACGAAGCTTTTTAGGATTAGCTGGATACTATCGAAGGTTTATAGAGGGATTCTCAAAGATTGCATTGCCTATGACGCAGTTGACGAGGAAAGATAGAGCTTTTGTATGGACAGATATGTGTGAACAAAGTTTCCAAAAGTTGAGGGATAGGTTGACAACATCACCTGTGTTGACCTTACCCGATCCTTTAGGACAATTTGACGTATATTGTGATGCGTCATACCAAGGTTTGGGATGTGTATTAATGCAAGAAGGAAGAGTTGTGGCGTATGCTTCCCGACAGTTAAGAATTCATGAGAGGAATTATCCGACTCGTGATTTGGAGTTAGAATCCATAGTGTTCACATTAAAGATATGGCGACACTTTCTGTATGGAGAAAAATTTAATGTTTACAAGTGACAATAAAAGTCCAAAGTATTTGTTCGACCAAAAGGAGTTGAATATGAGACAGCGGAGATGGATGGAGTTTATCAAAGATTATGAGTTTGATTTACTATACCATCCTGGGAAGGCGGATGTTGTAGCGGATGCCTTGAGTAGGAAATCATTGCATGTATCCGCGATGATGGTTAAAGAGTTGGAATTACTGGGAACAGTTCGGAGATTTGAACTTAGTAATGGAGTTGGTTGAGGATAAAATTTGCTTAGTTATGATCACTATTAGTAGTGATTTTATGAGAGATCTTAAAGATAAACAGGTTCAGGAACTATATCTACAGGAGATAAGTAGAGGTATTGACGAGGGTAAGATTTCTGAGTTTAGTAGATGAACAAATGGTGTACTGAGGTTTAGGGATAGAATATGTGTGCCAGAGGATTTAGAACTTAGGAAGGTGATATTAGAAGAAGCACATAAGAGTAAGTTGAGTTTTCATCCTAGATCCGCTAAAATGTATCAGGATTTGAAGAAATTATTTTGGTGGACGAGGATGAAGAAAGAGGTAGCAGAGTATGTTTTATCTTGCCTGGTGTGTCAGAAGGCTAAGATAGAGCATCAAAAGCCGGCGGGTTTATTGCAATCATTAGATATCCCAGAATGGAAATGGAATAGCATGGATATGGATTTTGTGGTTGGATTACCACGAACTCCTAAGAGACATTATCCGACGATAGGTTGATTCTTTCCCCCACCTGAGTTAGCACCGGAAACACGTACACGACGATCTTCGTTATCCCGCCACGAGTTAACACAACCACCTTCATTC
Organism: Sophora flavescens; assembly: GCA_030762895.1. Taxonomy (NCBI): domain Eukaryota; kingdom Viridiplantae; phylum Streptophyta; class Magnoliopsida; order Fabales; family Fabaceae; genus Sophora; species Sophora flavescens. Next base: position 25,195 of record JAUPTC010000844.1, on the reverse strand, counting down.
AAACAACATAACTATAATAAATCAACTAACAACCATCTATGACACTTTAGGGCTAGGTTCGTCCAAGACTTAGAAAATAGGTTTAGGGTTATCTTCTTAATGCTATCTTTTGGATCCTAGTTACTAGAGTCTTAACTAACATAGATTACTTATTACAAGACTAAAATTTGAAACAAAATCCTCTAACCTTTAGGGTTAGGGTTTCGGCCCATATTAGGAAAATAGGCTAGGAAATTTAGTTGGATTCAATCTCTTGGATAATGAAAGTGGAAGACATCACAAGATCATAGAAATTGGTTTCACATTAAAAGGATTTTTCTACACTTTTCAAGAATTATTTGAAGTTCTAGATCTAGGAATGGAAAAATATGATTCATGGCATAAACATGAGAAATACATGAATATGAAAGCTTATATGATCAAGGAGATGAGCTTTTACCTCTTGAAGATTGAAGAAATGAAGAAAATGATCAACCTTCACTATGTTGAAAAATGGACAGCTTGAGGGTGTGATGGTATTGTGAGTGTATCTCACAATATACTCATCCAAAAATTACGATCTTTGGCTTGATAGAAAGATAAGAAGAAATGGAACAACTTTGGTGTTTAAGGTTTCATTTGGTTCGGATCATAACAGGGGTGAAAAGGGACTTCTTTCTGCTGTTTCGTGGGTTGCTGGGAATTCTGGGCAGTTTCTGTATTTTGAGCCTTTCTCCCAATCCACTTATCCGTTTTTGATGATCTTTAGCTTGTTGGAAAGAAGAGAGAAAGAGGAACAACTTTTATGTTGAGTGTTTTCCGAGTTTCAGAAAGGAAGAGGGTCATATGTTTGGTGGGAATTCGGTGTTCTTAGGGTTTTGTAACTTAGTTGGTGGGGAAGATGAAGAGAATGAAGAAGATGAGTGAAATGGTGAGGGAGGCCACGGTTTGGAGGGTATTTATAGGAGTAATCTTATGCCTTGTTTGGTTAAAAGGAATTGGTTTAATGGGTTTTGTGATTATTAAATTAATATAAGCTTAACTAAGGTTATAATTAACTTAACTAAGGTTATAATTAACTTAACTAAGGTTATTTTGGCTAACCATGGTTAATAATATGTGGCTCACATTTAGTGGAGGTGTGGCTGATTTTGGGCCACACAAAATGACTCACCAATGAGTCATCGATCTTATCCATTAGCGGTTCCTGGAAATTCCGTACGCAGCTCCGTTGTTTACCCTATTTCGGTTTTGAGGGGAAAATAATGAAACGAAAGCAAAATGAAATAGGTAAGATTTATTGGAGGTGGAGGCACGAAATTGGAGAGATTTGGGAGGTTTTCAACCACGTAAAATGAGTGGATAAGAGTGCGTAGATGCGTCTTGTTAATACCCGCGAAAGCTTGGGGGTATTTTGGTCTTTTTACCTAAATGTCATGATTACTTACATTTAATGCTCATAAATGCTTAGTGACTCATCCTCCATGAGTCATCATGTATGACTCGTTGTCCCGATCTCTTGACGGGTCTCTGCACTTCCCTTCGACCGAACTCGTCGGTTTTCCGATTAGGGTTTTACGCCCGTAAAAAGCGTAATATTTTATTTTCGGTTGAAAATTTTCAAAACAACCAAACTCGTTAGAAATATGATTTAAATATAAACCATTTCGTTCACGAGTCAAAATTTGGTTTTCTGCTCAAGAAAAATTATCTTGTAGGTGAAAACGCATAGGGTTAAGTCTGAATTTTCAACCCAAATTTTTATCGTAACTTCTACCCTAAAATAGAATATGGATATGATTTTTATTTCATAAAATCAATCTCCATGAACTCGTATAAAAATATAAATAAATACATTTATACCGGGTTATCACAAATAAAATATTTTTTTAAAAAAAATAAAAATCGGAAAATAAAAAGTAGGGTGTTACATTACTACCCCTTCTTAGAAAAAAATTCCGTCCTCGGAATTTCTTAAATCAACACCGGACATCATCTTGTAATCTTATCTTAATCTAAAGCTCCAACACTATATTTCTCATCATTGTTTTTCCCTAGGTGACAACTGTAACTTCATAATGTAATTCATTCTTATATCCTTCTATTTATCCTCTAACTTATCCCTCACTATATTCTATTCATTGTTCTTAACCTTTCCAACTTGATCTAACATCCTTAAAGGACATGATCAAAACTTAATTCCTTCCTCTACTTACTACTCGATCCGTTAGAAAACCTTATTTCAACATCTAACAGTAGTAATTAACACCACAATCAAAACTACCCTAACTTCCTACTCCATGTATCCAATCACAGTCATAATTCCTTAGAATGTATTTCAATATTCTAGATTATATCAAAATCACACCTTTCAAATCTCCAAATAAACCTCTCAACACTCAGTAAGATAAATTGCAATCAAAGATCAACACCTGTTAGGATTATCTAACTTAACAAATTTGAATTTCTCTAGTAACCTCAATTTACATCGGAAATCATCTTTTCCGCTCATATTCATCTTAGGTGAAAGCTCATATTCAACTTAGGTGAAATTACTGTATACACTTTCGTTTACTCTTCCCAAACTCATGCAATCCATCTTAACTACGATCACTAATCATTGCCCTAGATTCCATAATGATACTATGCCTCGATCAACATTTGATTTATAGTAATTGTCTTACTCACCGATCTTGATCTTAATCTTACCAATCATATCTATATCTCAAAACTCTCATCACTTCCTATTTATCCTACTATAGGAAACAATACTTAGATACTATACCTAGATTATATGTTGCTCAATCAAGTCTTAATTGTAATCCATAACCATCGAGCTTAAGGAGAAATCCTAACTCACCATTTAAACAAGAACAACATATCATTATAGCCATTATCTCAAAAAATAAAAGGCTACAAAGCTTCAACCAAATCAATCATATACTAGCTAAGCTCCAAACTAATTCGTTATCTCTTTATTATTTTCAAGGACTACCCATACTATCCAAATATATCAAGCACTTAAGATAAAGTTCCCTTAATAACAATTATCCCACAACAATCTATACTTTCATCGTAATTGATTTTAAACAAGTATGAAAACCACAACCGACTAACTAACTAAACTTGCGGATTTCGTTACCATCTTCGACTTTCCCACCAAGAGCACGATTTCCACTTCCGTAAGTTCATCGACAAGTGTTTACAATAAATGTCATATTCTTAACAACTATATGACACTGATGTCAAACACATACCTTATATGAGATCTGCAGAGTGAGAAGATTTAGCTCCCCTCACTGTAACCATTCCCCAGTGACTCCACCGTCCGCAACTCTAGCTATATGACCAGGTTTTCCACAATGGAAGCAACTAGGTTTCTCCTTGCAATTTCTAACATGATGAAGTCCTCCGCATCTCAAGCAAGCTAAGCTCTTCGTGGTCGCTGACGACCGCTCCCGGATCTCTTCTCCTAGCTTCACCTCCATAACTTCCACTCCTTTACCAGCCCTTCTGATCGATGCCTATTTCTCTGTCTACACTTACGAGCATAATGACTGGTTTACCACAATGGAAACAACTAGGTTTTTCCGTGCAATCTTTAAAATGATGCGATCCTCTCTGCATCCGAAGCAAACATAGACTTGTTGTTGTTGATCCGATCTAACCACTAGTGTTGGTGCAATATGCCTGCACCGGTTTAGTATATGGTCCCCGTCTCCCTTGAGAACCACTCTCTACCCTCCTTGGCGAACCCGATCGATTAGGGCCTCCACTTCTTGGTTGTTTCATTTCAAAGCATCTTGCCTCCGGTCTATGCTTTCTATAGCACCGCAACTATCAACCAACTCCGAAAAACACTGAATATCTAAATACACTACTGCCTCTTAGCCTCATGTCGCAATCCTTCTTCAAACCTTCTACACCGCCAATCCTCATCCGGGGAATCTCGATAGAATTATGAAAACTTAATCGAGCCTCAAAGTGTGATACATAATCGCCTACAATCATGTTTCCTTGTCTGAGACTAGTAAACTTTCTCCTTAGCACGTCGGACTACATTCGAAAATACTTCTCAAGAAGCATTCATGAAACAACTCGCCCAGATAATCCTACCCTCTAACTCCAATATTCTTATCTTACCTCTCCACCAAGACACTGCTTCTCCAGTTAACATGTATGCCGCATAAGTCACTTTCCTCTCCTCCATGCAACAGATGGTGTCAAATATCTTCCCTATCTCTTGTACCCACCATTCTCGCCTTTCTTTGGGTCATAGTCCCCTGAATCGTGGTGGCTTCCCTTTTAGGAAAGTAATCAATTCTGCCTCTTCGGTTTCAATGGCTGTTATTTGATTCTTCAGTTCCTGCTGCTCTTTGTTTATTTGTAGCATCTTCGTATTCTGCTGTGTTTGAAATAGCAAGGCAGCAGCTATCGTTTCCATGATATTGGGAGTCGCAGATGACTCTCCTCCATTTCCATTAGGATTAACCTCACCATTGTCAGCTCCAATGGTTCCCTCATGAGATCTATCGCCACTAATAATCGGATTTCTTCTTCCATGAGCCATGATTCTGCAATGAAAAATCATCCCTCTCTCATCAGCATGACATATAATACTACATAGACAGGTATATAAATACCATATGCCATACTAATGTTAATTATTGCATCGGGTTCGGACACACTACCCAACTTCTAAGCATAGTTAAAGTCCGATGTGGACTCAACTAGACACGCCAAGAATAACATCCTAGACCTCACAGTCCGATTAGAATCGAACTGCTCTGATACCACCAAATGAGACACCCCGTTGTGCCCCATTGTATTATTACATTAAAACCTTAATATTTATTTAACTTATGCATATAACTTAATCGCGCTCTTACTGTTGAAAATACGTAAAAATTAAAACTTAAATAATAATCATATAACTTCTACAAATACAAAACACACCAAAACTATATTACATAAATACACACATAATTATTATTTATTTTACACAACACGGTTTAGGGTATCCTCTCAGTAGGATCCCACACCGTACTTATTTATACAAACATGCTTATAACTAACTGAAAGCAAGAAACGCCTTATATGACTCACTGCCCTAAACTTACTACGCTACATTATCGTGGATCAGTAGATGGTTCTTCAAATACGACTTCATACGGAACATCGTTCAACTCTTCAACAATCTCCGTCTCGTGATAGGGTTCCATCCATCTCCTCAGCAACATATTCCTTCATCCGGTCTTCTAACGTAACAAAGTAGACATACACAAAAATACAGAAAATAGGGAGATAAGAAACAGTTCTATCATCATAAGTGGAAAAGATTCATAGCATATAATACAATAATAGTCACAAACATGCATCATTCAAAATCAACAATCATCCTCAATTCAATAGATCATCCCTCTACCCTTCAACTCATGCAACTAGACCTTTATCTTTGACGTGGCCACTACTACTCTCCGTCACACATCCCTCGTTAGGGATGCCAGTCAATCGCCCAAGTGACACGTTCCCCACGCCGGTGCACATTCTTATCCATGGTAAGAATGCTCATGCAAAGCAATGACACTATAGCTGCAATCTGTATCGTTGGTGCACACCCCGATTCTCTCTCTCACTCTTCAAGGGTGCTCATGCAAAGCAATGACACTATAGCTGCACAACTTAAATTCTAATTTGGAACGGTCTACAAGAACTTCGGACCTCGTGTATCTCAAATACACTGTATGAACAACAATGCAACACATGATTCTCATCGACTTTTATCAATAACAACCTAGTACCTCAAGCTTTTCCTCATATCCTCCACTTACATTCTATATCACATCACTTTTATAAAATAATAGCAAGGCACATCTAATTCATATTCAAAACTCTCACCCAAACAATCATCTCCCGAACAACATATATCCTTCCTTAAAATCAACTAAGCAATTTATCAAACCAGTGCAGATCATGCATAACACAATATCAACAAAATATTCAAATATCATAAAATATCACATATAGCAAATTATCACAACCAACATATCACAATCAACTCAAATAAGTAATAAATAAAGCCAAACATCCCTCAATATCATAAAATCAACCTTAATGTCGATAAACCTACAATCCCGAATCACCATTTGTTTTACTGTAAAAGGTTTTCAATGTGATTTTGGTCTTGCCGGTTACTCAACTACTAGTAGGGTTTAGGTCGCCTACACAATTATCATATAATCTACTACTTATCGATTCCGACGATAGGTTGATTCTTTCCCCCACCTGAGTTAGCACCGGAAACACGTACACGACGATCTTCGTTATCCCGCCACGAGTTAACACAACCACCTTCATTCAAACAACATAACTATAATAAATCAACTAACAACCATCTATGACACTTTAGGGCTAGGTTCGTCCAAGACTTAGAAAATAGGTTTAGGGTTATCTTCTTAATGCTATCTTTTGGATCCTAGTTACTAGAGTCTTAACTAACATAGATTACTTATTACAAGACTAAAATTTGAAACAAAATCCTCTAACCTTTAGGGTTAGGGTTTCGGCCCATATTAGGAAAATAGGCTAGGAAATTTAGTTGGATTCAATCTCTTGGATAATGAAAGTGGAAGACATCACAAGATCATAGAAATTGGTTTCACATTAAAAGGATTTTTCTACACTTTTCTAGAATTATTTGAAGTTCTAGATCTAGGAATGGAAAAATATGATTCATGGCATAAACATGAGAAATACATGAATATGAAAGCTTATATGATCAAGGAGATGAGCTTTTACCTCTTGAAGATTGAAGAAATGAAGAAAATGATCAACCTTCACTATGTTGAAAAATGGACAGCTTGAGGGTGTGATGGTATTGTGAGTGTATCTCACAATATACTCATCCAAAATTACGATCTTTGGCTTGATAGAAAGATAAGAAGAAATGGAACAACTTTTGTGTTTAAGGTTTCATTTGGTTCTGATCATAACAGGGGTGAAAAGGGACTTCTTTCTGCTGTTTCGTGGGTTGCTGGGAATTCTGGGCAGTTTCTGTATTTTGAGCCTTTCTCCCAATCCACTTATCCGTTTTTGATGATCTTTAGCTTGTTGGAAAGAAGAGAGAAATAGGAACAACTTTTATGTTGAGTGTTTTCCGAGTTTCAGAAAGGAAGAGGGTCATATGTTTGGTGGGAATTCGGTGTTCTTAGGGTTTTGTAACTTAGTTGGTGGGGAAGATGAAGAGAATGAAGAAGATGAGTGAAATGGTGAGGGAGGCCACGGTTTGGAGGGTATTTATAGGAGTAATCTTATGCCTTGTTTGGTTAAAAGGAATTGGTTTAATGGGTTTTGTGATTATTAAATTAATATAAGCAACTAAGGTTATAATTAACTTAACTAAGGTTATAATTAACTTAACTAAGGTTATTTTGGCTAACCATGGTTAATAATATGTGGCTCACATTTAGTGGAGGTGTGGCTGATTTTGGGCCACACAAAATGACTCACCAATGAGTCATCGATCTTATCCATTAGCGGTTCCGGAGAATTCCGTGACGACTCCGTTGTTTACCCGATTTCGGTTTTGAGGGAAAATAATGAAACGAAAGCAAAATGAAATAGGTAAGATTTATTGGAGGTGGAGGCACGAAATTGGAGAGATTTGGGAGGTTTTCAACCACGTAAAATGAGTGGATAAGAGTGCGTAGATGCGTCTTGTTAATACCCGCGAAAGCTTGGGGGGTATTTTGGTCTTTTACCTAAATGTCATGATTACTTACATTTAATGCTCATAAATGCTTAGTGACTCATCCTCCATGAGTCATCATGTATGACTCGTTGTCCCGATCTCTTGACGGGTCCCCTCACTTCCCTTCTCGACTCGCTCGGTTTCCCGATTAGGGTTTTACGCCCGTAAAAAGCGTAATATTTTATTTTCCGGTTGAAAATTTTCAAAACAACCAAACTCGTTAGAAATATGATTTAAATATAAACCATTTCGTTCACGAGTCAAAATTTGGTTTTCTGTCAAGAAAATTATCTTTGTCAAGGAAAAGCCTTGAGGCAGGTTCCGTCTGAATTTTCAACCCAAATTTTATCGTAAAGCTCTACCCTAAAATAGAATATGGATATGATTTTTATTTCATAAAAATCAATCTCCATGAACTCGTATAAAAATATAAATAAATACATTTATACCGGTTAATACAGCGAAAATATTTTTACTGAAAAAAATAAAAATCGGAAAATAAAAAGTAGGGTGTTACATGAGACACCCTTCTAGGCGGATGAATCGTCACATGTCAATGAAGTAATTGAGGTCGAGCGTATCGGCATGTTGGGATCTGCAAATGAAGGGAAGAAGTGGCCATTAGTAAGCAGTCATCGATGCATGCATCATCAGAGGAAGAAATCCAAAGTGATGACTCAATGCAAGAAGAAGAAAAGTCGGACTTACAATCAGATGACGATACCGAGTCTGAATAGGAAGTTTACTATTAAGTTATTTTTATTGTATTTTAAATATTTGCTTATGTAATTAAATGTAAGACTTGACAAATATTGTTGTATTTTAAATATTTGCTTAGATTAGGCTGTTAAATGTTGATTACTTATTGTTTTTACATTGATTTGTAATTGTGCTATAAAAATAGACATGTCAAGATCGGAGGAGGCCTGCCCCCCACCGCCTAGTGGTGATAAGGGAAAGGGGAAGGCTAAGCGGGGATGATATGGCATCAAGTCCTGTGTGCTTGCTCGCATTCCCGGGAGGTCACTCAAGACCCACCGCACCCACCCCCATCCCTACCCCACCGACCCTATCGCCACCTAGAGGAGCCTCCCCCACCCATTCTACACCATCCCCCACCCATTCTATACCCTCACCGATCCATACTACATCATCCCCTGCCCATACTACACTATCCCTGACCCGCACTACCCCATCCTCCACCCATGTCCAGACCTCCACCCGCTTTGTGCCACGACGCGCATTAGTTGTCTACTCGCCACCCCCTACTGGACCCACACCACACCCACTCCCAGCACCATCATCATCATCGGCTCCGACCACACACACAACAAAGAGGTTGTCATTTATGCCGACTCTGGGATGATGCCACAGTCGGACACGATCAGTCCAACCTCATCATCCTAGGCCACATACGGTCACAACAGGGCCAGTCCTTTATCATCGTCCGTGCGGCAGGTGGAGGACTTGCCTGAGTGGGCCAGGGTTCCCGCACCCGAGATCGACCATGGATTCGTCCTTTTTCTAGATTGTAAGTTTAATTTAATTTAATGTTGTTTAAAAATAGTTACTATTTAATAAGTATATATTTTTTGGTCTGCATATTGTTGAATTAATAAAATTATGAATTTTTCAACTTCATCCCATCGAAAAATAGGATCGAAAGCCGTTACCTACGCCATCAAGGCGTAGTATCGCGCTCGCCATCATGGGGGGTGATCCTGAGGATGATCGGGATCGTATCTTGGGAAGATTCGGGATAAGTTGTTGTTTATTGATTCATGTAATTTTCCCTTTATTTTTCACCCATTTTATTTATTTTTTGTATAATGTTATTAATATTTTTTCGTTGTTAACAGGAGCTTGTGCGCTGGTTACGAGCATACCTCGAGAGATACATACTATCTTTGATGACCGAGCAGCTACTTGACTAAGCGACATGCTCGGAAGAGCGTAGGGGAGAGACGGATACGTCCGGATAACATCGGGCCCAACATCCGGCCCAACTGTGATATCGGGACACTCCAGCCTTACAAACTGAAGTGTGAACAGAGCGAAGAGAAATCTGGCCTGAGAAGGGTGGGAGCATGCACACTGGTGGTTCTATTAGCCATATGCAGCATGCTATTTACATGGTATGCATATATAAATAATTTTATTTATAAACTGTATATTTTTATTAAAAATTTATTTTATAACTAATTGATTTTATTGGTGTGTCGGTTCCGGGCGGGAGAGCTAGCTCGGTCCATTGAAGTCCGCATCGGTCTTTTAAGGAACATATATTCGCTTTGACACCAGCGAGTTTGTTGGTGAGGAGGTCAAAGCGGCATAGTGTGAGCTAAAGTGTTTTTTTATATTTAAACTATAGGTAATTATTATATATATAGTTTAATAAATATTGATTGTAATGTATTGATCGCAGGCAGAGTACAATGACAGGTTTAGTCAAGTAGCATCTGAGGCTGCCTCCTGCTATGGTGCCTCAGATCCTTCTTAGCTCGACCCCGCCGAGGTAGAGCGACTACAGACCCGGGCCTGGATCACTACAAGAATTTTCGCTGTTTCCCAGGGCCTATGACCCTGGGAAATCCATAAAATCCGTGGGAAAATACACATTTCCCAGGGATAACCCACGGATTTAGATCCCTCGGTTTTCAGCTGGTCGGAAACGTTTCCCACGGCCATGCGGGAAATACCCAGGGTTATATCCTGGGAAATTTCCCGGGTTCTATCCTCGGGAAAATTTCCCGAGGACATATCCGGGAAATATTTCAGTGATCTATCCCTGAAACTTTTCCCGGATAGAACCCGCGAAACTTTTCCCGGGATATATCCGTGGAAATATTTCCCGGGGATAGATCCTCCGGAAATTTCCCGAGGGTTCTAACCCTAGGAAATATATGTTTTGAGAGAAAAGATAACTTCGACTTCTTTATCCACTACTTGAAATCCGGATTAAAGACTCCTCTTTGATGACATGGGCATTTGGTGACATGGGCATTTGGTGCCATTATATGATATGAATCATTCGGAAGAAACAAAAATAAAATCAATGGACTAACTAATGGATATAGATGTGCATAACATGTCTATAACTCCATATTTTCCAGCTTATTAACATAACAAAGCCACCGAATTTAAAGTTTGTAATGGCGATGCAAGTTGTTATACTACTAATGCTTATTTCAAAGTATCATGTGAAAGGCTACAACATATATACCAAATATGTGAAGAATCTCGAGAATCTTGAGAATAATCCTTATCCTCAACATTTAACTTAATTTTTCTATGTTTAGTTTCATGCCATTTCGGGCAAAAATTCTCTGAGGGATTTAATCAAACACTTGGTATGGATCACTCAACAAGGCTAGAACTTCAAACATAAACATGGGTAATAAACCCGTTGTTATCGCTAAGCAATGATAGTGAAGACTCGACAATAACAAAGACACACAACAAAAATAATTGCATACAAAGGTTGAGTCCATTGCATATGCCATGGTAACCTCCTTCATAGATCTTTAGAGTCTTATCCTTGCTAGATGCTTTCTCATAGAGGAACTGGCTCACTAATGGATCCATCACCTTATCTTCCGATCCATGAAGAATCAATAATGGAGCTGAAACCTGATATCATCCCCAAAATAAAATAAAAAAATAAATGTTGGTTCTGATAAAGCAATTAATGATCTCGTGCAACTTAGAATGTGGAAAGTAACAAAGATAGTGAGCAAAAGCAAAAACTAACCTTCTGTAATTGTGATTCAATATCTTGTGTGCCTTCAAAAGTTCCATGCCGGTTTTCAATCGCGTTGGATCATCATAAGAAATAACATTATAAAATGACCTAAAAAGAGAGAATTAACACCACCAATCGGGGACTAGTTTTTCATCCAATTATGTAAGTGTACAACAAACTCAATGATAGAAGAAGATAAATGGATTTTGGAGCTCATTCAAGCATTGGAAAATGGAAACAACAAATATAAACAAAAGATTCTCTCAAGTTTAAATGTGGGTGCATGCAACTTAACAGAAATATCTTGTGTAGATGATGACATGATCCTTCAAACCTTGCAGAAAATATAAGTGAGACACTTGGAAAGGTGATCGAATGGCATCCACTAAATTAACAGAAAGTTATTAACACACGTGACATAATGAACATAAGTAATATCGAACCGTGTGTGTGCATGATAAAAAATCAATCAAATAAGAATGAAGATAACGGGGCTTATACACATGGGTTTGGCTCTTGACTCTTGACTCATGAACTCAAGTTATCCCGTTAAGTTGGTGATCATCATGTGTATTAATTTAAGATACATGGAAATGATGTGAAAATTTAACCATGCAGATAATATATGGATATAGAGTGAAGCATAAATTATGAGTTACAGAAGGACACTGGTTATTCATTTCACTTTGTATAGCATTGAAGAATCGAGGATTGACAAAGTTACCGACCAATTTTCTCTTGCCTGGTTCTCACTAAGATCAGCTCAGATAAATCTTTGTGCGGGAACAGTTTTGCTTTTGGCATCACTTTAGACAAGAGATTTAATATCTTCACAAGTGCAGCTTGATGGTAACATGCCCTCTGCAATCTTAGCACCAAAGCAAGATCAAAGAATGACACTTCATCCGATGGATATACTAATAATCACAACCATGAAAGGCCATTCTTGAATGATGGATGGTTCTATTTTCCTATTGATTGGTCTTTGACTCCTTTCAATGTTGATTTGGACAATGTCTTCCATGGACATTTTTATGACAAGCATTGATTTTTGCAATTCATTGAAAATACAAGACACCAAATAGGCATTATATTGAATTCCAAACAACATATAAATGGTAAGGAAATTAGACTTCAAATCAGGTCCACACATAATTAGATCCCAAGATTCTATGATTTATATTACAACTTTCTTTGTACTTCAATATTGACAATGCCTATGGAAATAGGATGAAATAATCACATATTGGAGGGAGACATTGCTGGTTTGATATTAACTGTGATCATCACATATTTTACTTGCCAATGTGAAAAGACAGAAATTCAATCCTAACTGTTGTGAATAACAATTAAAATTTCCAAATAACATAAGAAGATTCCAAGGCAACGACTTTGGAAAAGATTTTCACAATGTTTTCGGGAAGATGTAAAAGCTTGCATTGGAAAATCATCTCCACCACTCCAATATTGGAACTCTTATAAAATTAATGAAGTGTGTTGGAATAATCAAGAGACTAGAAGATAAACTTGGTATGTGATTTTCCCAACACTAGCAATGGTTATTCCCAATATATACTTTCCAGGATAAACTTCCAGCTTTTTAGAAATATGAAATTGAAATGAATCCAGTGCTCTCAATGACTCAATCTTTGAAATGAATCAAAGGTTGAAAATTATAATAATAATGAAGCTGGAAAACATCAACTAGTAAGTAGTACAATACAGAGGAATGAACTTACTTTACACATTGGTGCTACAAGGATTACTCCATCCCAATAATTTGGGTCCTTCAAATGAGCTTTGAGAGCAATTGCTCCACCCATTGACTGCCCCAATATAAATCGAGGCAACTCACTCACCTCAGGCCTTGCTGTCAATTAAAAATATATATACAAAGCAATGGTAAACAACATTATGTATTTTAACATATAACAGATTTAAAACAATGATCAATGTCACCATGGATATGCTAAAAAGTCATACCTGTAATTCTTGTATAATTTTCTATAACATCACCAACGAGATTATCAAAACTTGGTATGTAACCATGCAATCCTTCGGAAAGACCAAAACCCGGATAGTCCATAGCATAAACACCATACCCAGGAACGAGATACGCCTTGGCAATACCTGAACAAAAATTCCTCATAACATGTGATAAATCTCTAGCTTTGTTAAAATTTACTAGTTACTACCCATACCAACTTAGCTACTTATTGAATTGAAATTATGACAAACCTTCAAAGAAAAAGGTGCAAGTACTGCCATACCCATGGCAAAAACACAAAGCTGCCTTCATTGCAACGCCGGGTTCTCGCATCCAGACACTTTGAGAAAATTTCCAATCCCCTAGAATTCCTTTCGTACCACTAATAAAACAAAACTAAAATAAACAAATTTTTCTCTAAGTTGCAATGAACTAGTCAAAGAAAATACTTAAGAATATATTACTAGAGATTTTAGCAATCGGGTGAATCGGAAAAAAAACACTTACTTCTTCGATTATGATTCCAGGAGAGCAGATCTAGTGAATGCCAATGATCAAAGCGTCAAAGATTAAAACATCACATTACTGGTTCTTTAAAATAATTGCAAAAGCACACATAGTAAAGAAAAACTAAAGGGACATTGAACATGATGAAGTAGAGTGATCAGCTAATTAGGACCTTGAATAAGTAATGGTTAAGTTTGTTGGTGCACTTGAGGTTACCATTGCATATGCCATTACATGCATCAATATTCCAGGGGCAAATATAGAAAGAGGGAAAGAGGTAAATAGGAGAAGAGGTAAATAGAGGAAGATGAAGAGAGAAAGAAGGGAAAGAAGAAGCACTGGACCAGGAGGGGAGGAAGAGGGAGGTGCTGACGGCGAAGGGGTGATGGGGAGGCGCTGGTCGCGGAGGACGTCCGAAGGAGAAGGCGCGCGTTCACATTCGGGGACCGATGAAGGGTTTGTATCTACATATTTCCGGGGCTTTGCCCCAGGGAAACGACGCTCACTTTGGGACGGCATAGTCCCCGGGAAACGCCGCTTCTTTTGTGATGGCATACCGATCCCTGGCGTTTGTATCTACATATTTCCCGTGGCTTACCGGAGGAAACGACGCCATTTTGCGACGGCATAGTCCCCCGGGAACGCCCGCTTCTTTTGCGATGGCACAGTCCCCGGCGTTTGTATCTACATATTTCCTGAGGTTTCGCCCTGGGAAACGACGCCTCATTTTGCGACGGCATAGTCCCCGAAACGCCGCTTTTGCTGGCACGTCCCCGGGAAACGCCGCTCCTTTTGCGACGGCATAGTCCCCGGGAAACGCCGGACAAACATGTTTTCCCAAGAGTCCAACCGTGGGAAAACAAGCGGGAACACTTCGCGCCCTATTACCCACTACCAACCTGTTGAACCAAAGTGAGAACTTTCCTGTGGCCTTAACCGTGGGAAATTCTAAAATTTCCTAGGGATTGTTTGCCCTGGTAATATGCCCTGGAAATAGCTAAATTCTTGGTAGTGGATGGATGTGGCGGGTGGGAAGAACAATGGGTGGGATTTACCAGATCTGCGACCTTAGCCAGTCGATCTGCCTGGGTCGACGCCCAGCTTGACCATTAGGAGCCTACAATCCTCCGGCCACAGAACGTAGGAGGTGCAGCAGGAGAGGGAGAGGAAGAGCGCATCATCAAGCAAATGGAGACATTCTCTACGGTCATGACCGGCCGTGCTCGATTTCCTCCCACCCCGGTGGCGCAGACTCTACAGTCCTCCATGCCACCCACCGCAACCCTCCACTACTTCACCGATTGACCACCGCAGCCACATGATGTTCTGGGCATGTCTAATTGAGTCAGCCTTGATGGTCATCCCCACACATGCAGTAATCCCCGACAGGACGAAGATGACTGATATTATGGTGATGTGAATTATGATAGATATAGGTGTAGTAGTGATTTGTAGATATGCGTATATTTTATTTAGGGATTTTATGATGAGTTTGTTATTATTTTATATTAATTTTAATTTAATTACTTTTTAAATTTTATTTGTAATTTCAATTTTGTTTTTTAATTAATAATATAATAATATTTAAATAAAATAAAATATATTAATAATTAAATTGTAATTAATTAAAATATAACATAATAATAATTAATAAATAAAATATAATAATTAATATTCAAAATACAAATTTTAATAAAATAGTTAATTATTAATTATTAATATAAAACCAAAAAAATCAAAAAAAATTTAAAAAAAACCTTGTTTTTCGACAGAGACATTTTGTCTGGTAATTGTTGGTATATTTTCCGACCAGAAAGTTCCACCGATGACTTCCCACAGACGCTTACCAACGGAATTTTCGGCCGGTAATTAGGCCCGCGGTGACAAGGTTTCCGATGGGCGGACCCGCATCCGTCGAAAAGACTTTCCTACACGCTATTACCGACTGAACCGTCCGGCCGGAAATTCGTCTATAATGTCGTTGTCCGACGGCTTTACTTCATTTCCGACATTTTGCTCACCGCCTGAAATTCTCTTTTTGTGTAGTGGCCACTAGGCTACCAAGGCACAACTTCGTACGGTAACACCTCATTACTGCCTTAACATCTTATCCTTATCATTTATTTATCTTCATTCAGTCTTATTGAGTTATCTAGCTTGTCTTTCTACGCTTGGTGTCTTATTACATCATTGAGGATATTTGGGGTGAAACACCTGCTTTTATTTCTGCACTCGTTTTCGTCCAGGGAGCACGTCGCCGTGCTTCCCCAAAGACGCATGCGACTGGAAGTCAAGCACGGTCATCCGATCGCTGAGGACGATAATGCTTACTGAGCATGGCCTGCGGACTATTTCTCGGGAGAGGTTGAAGAACCCTTGCTAAGCTTCCTAGGGGCATACGAAGATCAATCTATTGGCTTTTACTAACCATCCACATCAGTTTCATTAATCTTAATTAATATCCATGCCTTATACTTATTGGGGAATTAACTTTAATTCACTTAGTTATTAATGTCCCTAAACACCCAAGAATCAATCCTAGGTCTTAACTAAGCCCTTCGAGCAAACAAATTTCCACCCCTCTTTACTACGGTTCATGTCTTATGAACATTGGGAAAGCAACCCTTACTTTCATTCATCATTGTTAACATTTTGTAATGTCTCAACATCGATAATAAGCTTTATTATTTAATTAGAGTCTTATTAACATTCAACGTTAAGCATAACAACCCAACAACCAAACACACTCATTCACAACATAACATTATCATTCATTCCATGGCAATAACATCATCATAAAAGTTTGGAATTAAAGCATGCCAACAAGTAGAGAAGCGTTGACAATAGTCATATAACAAACAAATATCATTTAAGCAAATAAGCAAAATAAATAGGGTCATGGGTTAACCATTCATCTTTACGCTACCACAAATGCCTACACGTTCATACTATCCCCTCATCCTCATACCCGTGTGAAGATCTACAAGATTTTTGCTAAGCGTAAATGAAACTACTCTTGTTCCCGAGCAGCTCAACGAACTCCTCAAGCCTTGGCCAAACACAAGGGATTAACCTATTTATCTCCAATTTAGAAAAGGGAAAAGAGATTAAAGAGGGGATAACTATGTTACCTGTTATTTGACACTAGCACGCATGACGCCCTCTCCAAAACTATAGCAAGAACACCAAGAATTTGGTTTGGGCTCAAAGGAAAGGGGGAGGAGAGGTTTTACTGTCAGTACTAGGATTGCCAAAAGTGTCAAATGATGGTTATGATTAGTAACCTCCTAAAACCTACTTTTATAAGTCAACAAACCCAGAGCACGAGATGTGCTTATGTTAGACGTCTGTGCTCACACCTGTTTCACCGGGTCTTCAAGATGCACATCAAAATGCCCTATTTTCCGATACGGCCATGCTCCCCATGAGCACGGTCGTGCTCGTGACTCAGCGGCCACTGAGCACACGATCGAGCATGTGCATGCTGGACATGAGCATGGTCGTATTTATGTACCGTAAGGGGATTTTCCACCTTAAAATCTCACTTAGCCCTTCATAACATTTTTAAGGTCAAACTTAATATATAGCACATACATAAGCACTCTAAAAGGCTTAACAAAAAAAATAGGGATGTTACAACTTTTACGTAACTATACAAACAATCTTAATTAAAATTTTACTTTGTGCCTTTATTATTCTAATAATTGTAAACAATCTTTTCTGATTGTATTTTGCAAGAAAAATTTATTTAGCATTGAGGGGTGCTTCAGCCACTTGCTTTAGAGGTCGGTGCCCCCGCCAAGCGCAACACTCTTTGCACTTTGTAGACAAGAACACTATATTTTTAGGGAGGTCAGAGGTAGGAATATGAAAGGGCACTTGTATGAGTTTGACCATTGAACGATCGGCTGACTGTGAGTTCATAGCCTCATCGCGGTGGGCATAGTTAGTCCAATGTAATGAAGTCACAATCCGGATCGGAGATAAAGAAGACGCGTATGAAGATTTATCGAAAATTGTGAGAAAGATTTATCGAAAATTGTTTCTATTGAATCGAGATTATCATTATCAATAAGATTAACAACATTATTGACTTATCGGCCTTGCCGAATTTCCTCAAGAACATGAGGCACATTATTAGATAAAAAGTTAACATGATTACCTTTTTTCAGAAAGATTCGCGAGAGGTTCGTGAATTTGGTGTGCAACCTTATTCTCTTCAGATTACCTTCCTTTTCAAGATTCATAGTAGATTCTTGAATTGGAATAATAACGCCCTTCCCTCGTCACTTATTTTGCTTTCATCCAGTCTCCGGCTTCGGACATAAAACACTTTTTCCCTCAGCCACATGCTTATTCGAATGGAACTTTATTAACATTATTTCTCTTTACTGAAACTGAATTGCCAACAATCTTCACAAAGAAAAAAGATGGTAACCTTTCATAATCAATGCTAACGAAAAAGGCAAAGCCTCTTTCCACCACAATTCCAATATACGGTTTTTCCTTGTGAGATCAACATCCACTATCTGCCCATACAGAGCTAAGATCTTCAATAGAGGGGAAAAATTGAATTATAAAACCCTCCTGCCTAATGGGGATAATCTTCCATTAGCCAACTTTCCATAATTTCGATAGCTTATGAAGGTCACCTGTTTTCAGTGGCTTATCACCCTTAACACCAATCGACCATGAAGGTTGTTTCTACAACACTCAAGACCTTTAACATATTCATCTTCCAAAATTTGAGAAGGAATTACCTTTGACACATGGTTCCAGAAGTTGGCTTGGCAGGATGTCATATGAGTTGTTGAGGGCTTGAGCAAAAGTTCAACGATGAAAAGAAAGGTTAGACTTAAGAGGAGACATGAGAAGGAACTAAAGAGTCGAAGGCCATAAATTTCCATAGACAATCTGAAGGGCTTTCTCGCTTCTGGAGAACTCATGGAAAACCCAATGCTTATCGAAGAGGCTGGTTCAAGGTATGGCTCAAATGTGACTCCAAGCTAGTTGTTGCAGCCTTTCAAATCTATCAGCTTGGTGCCATGGTGTCTTAAAAACAGATTGAAGAATTGTATGGTTTATGTCTCTAGGATGCAGCTTCAAGTCTCATATCTTTAAAGAAGCTAATTCTTGTGCTGATTAGTTAGCTTCTTATAGCATTGCAAATCACAATTTTTCCTGTGGGACTACTTCCTAGTTTTATTTTGGAATATTTTTTTTCGGTAACAGGTAGGTCTTCCTAACCTATATAGATTTTGATGATTCTTTATTCTTTCATGGGTTTAATTAGTCCCCCCCCCACATACGCTTGGTATTAATACTTTTATATTTTAACATTAATAAAAATTAATATTTTTAGTTGTTGTTAATGATGATAATTTTTTTAAAAAAAAGCAACCAACGTAAATTCTCATGCTAAATTGCTTACTAACGAAAAGGTCCCGACGAATGGTGACAACCACCCCGCGCTAAGTGGTCTCCATGAACAATGTGACGACCTCATAGCGATTGGAAATTCTTTTTGTAGTGACTAGATTGTGTGACTCTAACCGGGACCGATCGAATTTCAAATTTAGTTGCTAAATGCTTAACGACTAGACAAATTACAACCCACGTTTTACAATTGCTAATTCAATTGCAACTTGTTTAACGACCAAATTTTCATGTTGGGGTTTCTTATAATCTAGGTTGCTATTAACGATTCTTTGATGTTCTTGATGATAATTATATTTAGTTGGAGTCAAAATCATGTGTTTATGGGTTTGAGGCATATTAGGTTTCCTGTGAGTATGAACATTATTCTGAAATTGAATTTTTTTTATTGAGGTTGAATTAACACGGAATTTGTGGTTATTATTTTTGTTTTAACCTTAACAAGACTCCATTTTGATCAAAAGAAATCAATTCTTTATCTATTAGGTTCTTTGCACTGTTGGGGGTTTGATATACCCATGGGTAATTTCGCTTAAGTAAAATTGAGATTTTATAAATTGATGATTTAATTAGAATATTTAGTCCCCAGTTTGATGATTTGTGTGTATATGCTCTAATGTTTATTTGTGATGTGGACACTCTATGTAAAAGGTTATGTTTGATATGAGATTGCCAAACATTATGAAATGCCATAATGACATATTGATTTTTTTTTATAGATAAATGTTTGTGTTAATATTAGTTTTTGTTACTCAAAACCACTTTATAACTCCCTGATGACATATTAAATTATTTATGACACAGTATTCAATCTGAAGTTTATTTTGGAGATGTGGCACCCTATGCAAGTATGTTTGTGAAGGACTCCAGACCCGAGTTGGGAATAGTAAATAAAAATCTTTCAAGAGGTGGGAAGGATGATGATGATGATGATCCACTTGTTTAAATCAGGTGAAAGACTAAACAAAAGATCATTATATAAATATTTAAGTATATTTTTTAAATTCTTCATTATTTGACTATGATGATGTTACTCATGAGGTGTATATGATTGTCATAATTGTTGGTATATTACTATGTTGTTAAAATATTTCTGTTATTTATATATTATATTTCGTATATGCACGTCAAAAATGTATATTTTTATACATTTTTATTTATTGGTAACTGTGATGTTTTAGTTAATTATATTTTGGAAAATAAACGGATGTCATGGTTGTTTTTTTCGTTATCGAAACTTTTGAACCCTTTTAGAATTGTTCTTATCTCACTAAAATTATAAATAATTTTTGTGTAAAATTTATATTTCTCTTTTAATTTAGAGTTCATTTTAGAGCACGCAAGTGACATTAGCGATAACATAGAGACACTATGCCAGAAACTACCTTTAATAAAACACTTAGTTTTTTTTCCTTTGAGAGCGCTTTTGGAGCAATATCAATCTCAACACTATTAAAAAGTGGTAAACAGCAATAAAACTTTTGAATTAAGGCTATATCTTTTGGGGTTGAGCTATAGCACCACCCCCATTTTACATCATCCACTATATCATCTTTTGGCAAGATGTTAGCCAATCAAATGCGACATAGGTTGAGTCAGGCTTCAGTTTTCTTAGCTATTGTAGTCAAACTATGTGAATATAGTATATTGTAGTATAATATATGTACTTTTGGGTTTTCAAATTTAATTCATATTCAAAATAATATTTTTGATTAAAAAAAACTAATTATATTGCAAAATATTATTAACAACGAACATTATTTTAATTCATATTAAAATATTATTTTACAATATAATCAGTTTTTTAATTAAAATTTTATTTTAATATGAGTTAAATTTACGAATACAAAAATCACATATATTATATTACAATATATTATATTCAATAGTTTGACTAATATATACAACTGGAAAGTTTTAACTTTCACTCAAAACCAATACGACAATTTGATTGTCCAAAATTTGTCACATATGAATGAGGATAATCATGGCAACGAAATATACGTGGGGCTCCTGTTCAACTTTATCTTTTTGATAGCATTTTCTAAAGAAACACTATTAAACACCTCCATCATTTTTTTATTGCATCCCCTCTCAAGCCACTTCTTAAATATGTACACTGTAGGTCATTCATGTAGTGGGACTTGATAAGTCCCTAGGAGTGTGAAGGATTTAATTTCACTTCGTTGTATTTTAGCTAAAACAATTTTTGGATTGGAGTTTATTTTCATGGAGATGCTATGATGGATTTCATTATGACGTTAATTATATATTGGGATATTTTTTTGTTTCACTAGACACCCAGTTTTGAGATTACTATGACTTTGATTAGGGATATATATATATATATATACATATATATATATATATATATATATATATATATATGGTTTATTAATTAACATTTATGAGTATTAGTCAATCAAATGTGAGTATTGATTTATTTAAGAAAATTTATGCTATGAATGGATAATTAGTCACAAGTAATTATTTGTACATTAATACATTACTGATATATAAAGGCAGATAGGGATTAAGTGAAGCATTATGTTAGTATCAAAGTGTATAGAGACAGTTTTAAAAACAAATTTATTTTTACCAAATGAAATATAAGTAACCAAAAAAATTTGCAATAAAAATTCCTAATTTTTTTTTCTAAAAGAACACCATTTTCTTTTAAAACTGTAACTCATTACTTTCCTTCACAATAATAGGTTTTTTTTTAATAGTATATATATTTTTTACAATCCACAAAAGTAAATTAATAAAAACGTCTCAGTCTTATAATTCTAAAATTCACTTTTCTACCATAACACTAATTCCTTTTAAAACTGCGATCCATTACCTCTATTCCCCATAACAATAGTTATTTTTTTTCTAGTGATTGTGTACTTTTTTCTATTCCGCAAAAGTATATAAATAAAAAAAAGTTAATCTTATATTTACTCTTAATTCTTATAAGACAACACTAACTCCTTTTGAATAAAACATGTGTGTTTCAAGTACTTATTTATTTCATATTAATATGTTCCTTTTTGAGATTTTTATACTTTTTCTGATTATTCTCTTATGTTCTATATTCCTAATATGTATACGCTGCAGTACATCACCATTTCTCTATTTAAAACACACTAGTCTGTAGCAATTACCACAAGAAAGAAAGATGCACAACTCAAAGATGTTCACTCTCTTTCAGTTTCCTAATTCTTTTCAGTGTTTGCAATGCTTTGAGCAATTGTTCTTATCCACTAAAGGTTATTGATGTTAACCAGTCAGGCAATGAAGGAAGCTTAAAACCGTTCAAAGCGCCATTGACTCTATCCCAGACCCTAACACAGTGGACTCACATCCAAATTGCTGCAGGAATTATACTAGTGTATTTTTCTTCATTTCAAATATATATAGCTATATATGTACATGTATTGTTTGAATATCATTGTTAAAAAATAATAAGGTATCATGCCCTTAGTTATTGCAGAGAAACAGTCTCTATCTAAATAAGCAAGCCATGTATCTTTCTTTGAAGGAGCTGGAAGACCTCACCATTATTCCAAGCAAGTGAGCATGAAACAATGATTAAAGTACTACTTTGCTAATCATCAGCAGATGATGTCACAGTAAAGGGCATCACATTTAAGGTGAATATATCACTCAAGATTTTAAATTACAATGGCGTTGTGGTTGTGGTTGTGGTGTGTTGTGTCTTTCTCATATGGCGGACAATTACGGGAATAGGGCCGCAGTTCGCTTGGAACGTTGCAATCTCATGCGATGTAGAGCTTTATTTAAAACATTGATGCCACTTTTGTCTGCATATGTTTAGATTTATTATTTTGTGAGAGTTGAGTAAAACTATTTCTTGGATTGCAATCAAATATTTTTCCCAGAACACGGATAACATTCCATTTGTGGAACAAGATACAACATTGCACCAGCATTGGCTAATATTGAAGGCGACAGAACTGCCTTCTATAACTCGTTCCTTTAATGGGCTCCAAGATACCTTGTTGGATAAAGACGCCATTATTTCATATTGCTACATTCAGGTGCAGAGGATTTCATATTTGGAGATGGCCAATCCATCTACGAGGGTAATATACATTTAAAGAAAAAAGTACCAAAACCATATATCTGATTTTTTAGTTCTTCCAATATTGTTTGCTAAGTTCTTCCAAGATTGTTAGTTCATATGATTCATCAAATCTTATCTGCTCTATATAGCTTAATTAACTATCACATAAATTAAAATTTCTAAGCATGAAGTGTATCATCAACTTTAGCACGGAGCTACTGGGGCATGATGGTACTATAACGCAAAATCGGGGAAACAAGCTACTCTCAATGGTTGTGTTTAAAGGTAGTACATATTGGGACAATGGGAGGGCCCAATTTGGGAGAGCTTATGGACCATATTCTAGAGTTGTAATTGCTTATTCGTATCTCTCCGGTGTGGTTCGACTGAGGGTTGGTCTAATTGGGATCAACTCTACGTAGTACATTTTCTTGTCATGAGTAATACATTCCTCCTATAATCATATATTGTTTGTGTTAGACTTTAAACTTGCTAAACATGACTGCTATCGAATAATATTCTGGTTTTGTAACATTTTACAAATTTGTGATGATGATATTTGTGCATGTAATATAGGAGAAATTAATAGCACACATTGCATTTTTTCTTAATGTAGTGTTACCAATTGTGACTATCTAGCCTTTGACTACCTAATATATTTCTTTTTTTGTTTGAGTTGTATGAACAAAATATTATAATGATCAGACATTCA
Source organism: Sophora flavescens (assembly GCA_030762895.1). Taxonomy (NCBI): domain Eukaryota; kingdom Viridiplantae; phylum Streptophyta; class Magnoliopsida; order Fabales; family Fabaceae; genus Sophora; species Sophora flavescens. The sequence continues at coordinate 1,010 of JAUPTC010000844.1, read as the reverse complement.
TAGGCTATTTACATCCTACTTTCATGGATTTCAGGAACGATATTGTATGTGGAGAGCAATAATAATGGGCAGGGCATACATCTCAACGCGTGACGTGGATGAAGCATTGAGTCAGAGGAGATCAACATTCTTGGATATACTCTTATATCAATCTGATGATGGATTGAGAAACAACCCACTAATAACTTATATGGAATGTGATTTTAATTATTTGTTTGTCGTTGGCGGAATGTCTCAAATCTCAATTGTTTCGCTTACGCAAAAAAGTTAAATAAAATGAAAGTTTCATTTAGTTATTTGATAAATAGTCTAGAGTATTCTTCATCAATTATCATGTTAAATGAATGAAAAATCACTTGTCCTATTTGATTGAGAAGCAGTTTCTACTTGTAGAATTGAAAGGTACATATTGCGCCTATCCAAGAACTCGCCTAGATACCAATTGTAGGATGTGGAAATGTCTTAGTTAAGAGGGGGTGAATTGAATTTTTCAAAACTTTTCCAAAGTCAAGATTTATAATTTCTTTTCAAGTTGTGAGCAAGAGAGCAATTTTCTTGGAAACTTAATCAAGAAACAATTGTAAAAACAATTTAAGTAATGATATAAAATTGCATACAAGAGAATATATCATACAAACAATCATGCAATATAATATCGTGAAGTACAGAGAACATAAAGATTATGATAAGATACACAAAATTTGAAAATAAACAAAAGAGAGTAGGATAGATAAAGTGACACAAGTATTTTACCGGTTCGGCCCATAACCCAGCTGGGTTTACGTCCAGTCCCCAAGAATCCTCTTGGAAAAAATTCAATTATGAAAATGTCAGGCCAAGAGATACCTCACTCCTTAGAAAGAAGTCACTCTTCTCTTGCAGGATACTCACCCACAAGATCCACACACTAAGAGATACTACACTCTTGAACCTTGTTGGATAATTCTTTTACCAACAATCCAAGGTATGATACTACACTTACTTAAGGATAATTTCACAAACAAAGATTT
>JAUPTC010000843.1:0-34442 GCA_030762895.1 Sophora flavescens | reverse complement strand
CCTAAATCCTAAAGTTTACCAAAAACCCTAATTCTAACCCTATTTTTGACACAAAACCCTATTTTAAACTCAAAACCCTAATTTTGACCCGAAACCCTAGTTTTGACCCAAAACCCTATTTTAAACTCAAAACCCTATTTCAAACCCTAAATCCTAATTTTGACCATAAACCCTAATTTTTACCCAAAACCCCATTTCAAACACAAAACCCTAATTTTGACCCTAAATCCTAAAGTTGACCAAAAGCCCTAATTCTAACCCTATTTTTGACCCAAAACCCTATATTAAAGTCAAAACCCTAATTTTGACCCAAAACCCTAGTTTTGATCTGAAACCCTAGTTTTGACCCTAAACCCTAATTTTAATCCGAAACCCTAATTTTACCCAAAAACCTAATTCTAACCCTAAACCCATAATTTTGACCCGAAAACCTCAATTTGACCCAGAACCCTAACTTTGACCGGAAAACCTCAATTTGACCCAGAACCCTAATTCTAAACCTATTTTTCACCCAAAACCCTATTTTAAACTCAAAACCCTATTTCAAACCCTAAACCCTAATTTTGACCCTAAAACCTAATTTTTATCTAAAACCCTAATTCTTATCTTATTTTTGACCCAAAATCCAATTTCTAAATCAAAACCCTAATTTTAATCCAAAACCCTAATTTTAAATCAAAACCATAATTTTAACCCTAAACCTTAATTTTACCCAAAACCCTATTTTAAACTCAAAACCCTATTTCAAACCCTAAACCATAATTTTGACAATAAACCCTAATTTTTACCCAAAACCCTATTTCAAACCCTAAGCCCTAATTTTGACCCTAAATCCTAAAGTTTACCAAAAACCATATTTCTAACCCTAATTTTGACCCTAAACCCTATTTTTGACCCAAAACCCTATTTTAAACTCAAAACCCTATTTCAAACCCTAAACCCTAATTTTGACCCTAAACCCTAATTTTGACCCTAAACCCTAATTTTCATCTAAAACCCTAATTCTAACCTTATTTTTGACCCAAACCCCAATTTTAAATCAAACCCTAATTTTAACCCGAAACCGTAATTTTCCCCAAAACCCTATTTTAAACTCAAACCCCTATTTCAAACCCTAAACCGTAATTTGGACCATAAACCCTAATTTTTACCCAAAACCCTATTTCCAACCCTAAACCCTAATTTTGGCCCTAAATCCTAAAGTTTGCCCAAAACCATATTTCTAACCCAAATTTTGACCCCAAACCCTAATTTTGACCCAAGACCCTAATTCTAACCCTAATTTTGACCCAAAACCCTATTTTAAACCCAAAACCCTAATTTCGACCCAAAACCCTAATTTTACCCAAACCCCTAATTCTAACCCTATTTCTGACCCAAAACCCTATTTTAAACTCAAAACCCTATTTCAAACCCTAAACCCTAATTTTGACCCGAAACCCTCAATTTGACCCGTAACCCTAATTTTGACCCGAAACCCTAATTTTACCCAAAACCCTAATTCTAACCTTATTTTTAACCCCAAACCCTACTTTAAATTCAAAACCCTATTTGAAACCCTAAACCCTAATTTTGACCCTAAGCCCTAATTTTTACCCAAAACCGTAATTCTAACCGTTTTTTTGACCCAAAACCCTATTTTAAACCCAAAACCCTATTTTTGACCCAAAACCCTAATTTTACCCAAAACCCTAATTCTAACCCTATTTTTGACCCTAAACCCAATTATTAAATCAAAACCCTAATTTTGACCGAAAACCCAAATTTTGCCCCAAAACCCTAATTCTAACCCTATTTTTGACCCAAAACCCTATTTTAAACTCAAACCCCTAATTCAAACCCTAAACCAAAATTTTGACCATAAACCCTAATTTTTACCCAAAACCCTAAACCCTAATTTTGACCCGAAACCCCAAACCCTAATTTTAATCCGAAACCCTAATTTTACCCAAAACCCTAATTCAAAACCTATTTTTGATCCAAAACACTATTTTAAACTCAAAACCCTATTTCAAACCCTAAACCCTAATTTTGACCCGAAAACCTCAATTTGACCCAGAACCCTAACTTTGACCCGAAAACCTCACTTTGACCCAGAACCCTAATTCTAACCCTATTTTTTACCCAAAACCCTATTTTAAACTCAAAACCCTATTTCAAACCCTAAACCCTAATTTTGACCCAAAACCCTAATTTTTATCTAAAACCCTAATTCTAACCTTATTTTGACCCAAAACCCCAATTTTAACCAAAAACTCTAATTTTAAATCAAACCCCTAATTTTAACCCGAAACCGTAATTTTACCCAAAACCCTATTTCAAACCCTAAACCGTAATTTTGACCATAAACCCTAATTTTTACCCAAAACCCTATTTCAGACCCTAAACCCTAATTTTGACCCAAAACCCTATTTTTGACCCAAAACCCTAATTCTAACCCTATTTTTGACCCAAAACCCTATTTTAAACTCAAAACCCTAATTTCGACACAAAACCCTAATTTTACCCAAAACCCTAATTCTAACCCTATTTTTGACCCAAAACCCTATTTTAAACTCAAAACCCTATTTCAATCATTAAACCTTAATTTTGACCGGAAACCCTCAATTTGACCCAGAACCCTAATTTTGACCCGAAACCCTAATTTTACCCAAAACCCTAATTCTAACCCTATTTTAAACTCAAAACCCTATTTCAAATCCTAAATTTGACCGAGAACCCTAATTTTGACCCGAAACCCTAATTTTACCTAAAACCCTAATTCTGACCTTATTTTTGACCCCAAACCCTATTTTAAATTCAAAACCCTATTTCAAACCCTAAACCCTAATTTTGACCCTAAAACCGTAATTCTAACCTTATTTTTGACCCAAAACCCTATTTTAAACTCAAAACCCTATTTTTGACCCAAAACCCTAATTTTACCCAAAACCCAAAGTCTAACCCTATTTTTGACCCTAAACCCAATTATTAAATCAAAACCCTGATTTTGACCAAAAACCCTAATTTTAACCCAAAACCCTAATTTTGACCCGAAACCCAAATTTTACCCAAAACCCTAATTCTAACCCAATTTTTGACCCGAAACCCTATTTAAAACTCAAAACCCTATTTCAAACCCTAAACCCTTATTGACCCTAAACCCTATTTAAACCCAAAACCCTAATTTTGGCCCAAAACCCTAATTTTCACCCAAAACCGTAATTTTTACCCAAAACCCTAATGCTAACCCTATTTTTGACCCAAAACCCTAATGCTAACCCTAATTTTAACCCAAAACCCTAATTTTAAATCAAAACCCTAATTTTAACCCGAAACCGTAATTTTACACAAAACCCTATTTTAAACTCAAACCCCTATTTCAAACCCTAAACCGTAATTTGGACCATAAACCCTAATTTTTACCGAAAACCCTATTTCAAACCCTAAACCCTAATTTTGGCCCCAAATCCTAAAGTTTACCCAAAACCATATTTCTAACCCTAATTTTGACCCCAAACCCTAATTTTGACCCCAAACCCTATTTTTGAACCAAAACCCTAATTCTAACCTTATTTTTGACCCAAAACCCTATTTTAAACACAAAACCCTAATTTCGACCCAAAACCCTAATTTTGACCCGAAACCCTAATTTTACCCAAAACCCTAATTCTAACCCTATTTTTGACCCAAAACCCTATTTTAAACTCAAAACCCTATTTCAAACCCTAAACCCTAATTTTGACCCGAAACCCTCAATTTGACCCGTAACCCTAATTTTGACCCGAAACCCCAATTTTACCCAAAACCCTAATTCTAACCCTATTTTAAACTCAAAACCATATTTCAAACCCTAAACCCTATTTTTGACCCAAAATCCTAATTTTTAACCAGAACCCTAATTTTGACCCGAAACCCTAATTTTACCCAAAACCCAAATTGTAACCCTATTTTTGACCCTAAACCCAATTATTAAATCAAAACCCTAATTTTGACTGAAAACCCAAATTTTGCCCCAAAACCCTAATTCTAACTCTATTTTAAACTCAAAACCCTAATTCAAACCCTAAACCCTAATTTTGACCCTAATTCAAACCCAAAACCATATTTCTAACCCTAATTTTGACCCTAAACCCTAATTTTGACCCAAGACCCTAATTCTAACCCTAATTTTGACCCAAAACCCTATTTTAAACTCAAAACCCAAATTTCGACCCAAAACCCTAATTTTGACCCGAAACCCTAATTTTACCTAAATCCCTAATTCTAACCCTATTTTGACCCAAAATCCTATTTTAAACTCAAAACCCAAATTTCGACCCAAAACCCTAATTTTGACCCGAAACCCTAATTTTACCGAAAACCCTAATTCTAACCCTATTTTTGACCCAAAACCCTATTTTAAACTCAAAACCCTATTTCAATCCCTAAATCCTAATTTTGACCGGAAACCCTCAATTTGACCCAGAACACTAATTTTGACCCGAAACCCTAATTTTACCCAAAACCCTAATTCTAACCCTATTTTAAACTCAAAACCCTATTTCAAATCCTAAACCCTAATTTTGACCCAAAATCCAAAATTTGACCCAGAACCCTAATTTTGACCCGAAACCCTAATTTTACCCAAAACCCTAATTCTAACCTTATTTTTGACCCAAAACCCTATTTTAAACTCAAAACCCTATTTTTGACCCAAAACCCTAATTTTACCCAAAACCAAAATTCTAACACTATTTTTGACCCTAAACCCAATTATTAAATCAAAACCCTGATTTTGACCCAAAACCCTAATTTTTACCCAAAACCCTAATTTTGACCCGAAACCCAAATTTTACCCAAAACCCTAATTCTAACCCAATTTTTGACCCGAAACCCTATTTAAAACTCAAAACCCTATTTCAAACCCTAAACCCTTATTTTGACCCAAAACCCTATTTCAAACCCTAAACCCTTATTTTTACCCAAAACCCTAATTTTGACCCGAACCCCTAGTTTTGACCCTAAACCCTAATTTTAATCCAAAACCCTATTATTACCCAAAACCCTAATTCTAACCCTATTTTTGACCCAAAACCCTATTTCAAACCCTAAACCCTAATTCCTAATTTTGACCCTAAACCCTAATTTTTATCTAAAACCCTATTTCTAACCTTATTTTTGACCGAAACCCCAATTTTTAAATCAAAACCCTAATTTTAACCCGAAACCGTAATTTTACCCAAAACCCTATTTTAAACTCAAAACCCTATTTCAAACCCTAAACCGTAATTTTGACCATAAACCCTAATTTTTACCCAAAACCCTATTTCTAAATCTAAACCCTAATTTTGACCCTAAATCCTAAAGTTTACCCAAAACCATATTTCTAACCCTAATTTTGACCCAAAACCCTAATTCTTACCCTATTTTTGACCCAAAACCCTATTTTAAACTCAAAACACTAATTTCGACCCAAAACCCGAATTTTGACCCGAAACCCTAATTTTACCCAAAACCCTATTTCTAACCCTATTATAAACTCAAAACCCTATTTCAAACCCTAAACCCTAATTTTGACCCAAAATCCTAAATTTGACCCAGAACCCTAATTTTGACCCGAAACCCTAATTTTACCCAAAACCCTAATTCTAACCTTATTTTTTACCCCAAACACTATTTTAAATTCAAAACCCTATTTCAAACCCTAAACCCTAATTTTTACCTAAAACCGTAATTCTAACCCTATTTTGGACACAAAACCCTATTTTAAACTCAAAACCCTATTTTGACCCAAAACCCTAATTTTACCCAAAACCCAAATTCTAACCCTATTTTTGACCCTAAACCCAATTATTAAATCAAAACCTTGATTTTGACCGAAAACCATAATTTTGCCCCAAAACTCTAAATTTCACCCAAAACCCAAATTTTGACCCGAAACCCTAATTTTAACAAAAACCCAAATTATAACCAAATTTTTGACCAAAACCCTATTTTAAACTCAAAACCCTATTTCAAACCCTAAACCCTTATTTTGACCCAAAACCCTATTTTAAACCCAAAACCCTAATTTTGACCCAAAACCCTAATTTTGGCCCAAAATCGTAATTTTTACCCAAAACCCTAATTCTAACCCTATTTTTGACCCAAAACCCTAATTTTGACCCGAAACCCTAGTTTTGACCATAAACCCTAATTTTAATCTGAAACCCTATTATTACCCAAAACCCTAATTCTAACCCTATTTTTGACCCAAAACCCTATTTCAAACCCTAAACCCTAATTCCTAATTTTGACCATAAACCCTAATTTTTATCTAAAACCCTATTTCTAACCATATTTTTGACCGAAACCCCAATTTTTAAATCAAAACCCTAATTTTAACCAGAAACCGTAATTTTACCCAAAACCCTATTTTAAACTCAAAACCCTATTTCAAACCCTAAACCGTAATTTTGACCATAAACCTTAATTTTTACCCAAAACCCTATTTCAAAATCTAAACCCTAATTTTGACCCTAAATCCTAAAGTTTACCCAAAACCATATTTCTAACCCTAATTTTGACCCTAAACCCTAATTTTGACCCAAAACCCTATTTTTGACGCAAAACCCTAATTCTTACCCTATTTTTGACCCAAAACCCTATTTTAAACTCAAAACCCTAATTTCGACCCAAAACCCTAATTTTGACCCGAAACCCTAATTTTTCCCAAAACCCTAATTCTAACCCTATTATAAACTCAAAACCCTATTTCAAACCCTAAACCCTAATTTTGACCCAACATCCTAAATTTGACCCAGAACCCTATATTTTAACCTTGACACTAATTTTACTCAAAACCCTAATTCTAACCTTATTTTTTACCCCAAACACTATTTTAAATTCAAAACCCTATTTCAAACCCTAAACCCTAATTTTGACCCTAAACCCTAATTTTTACCTAAAACCGTAATTCTAACCCTATTTTGGACACAAAACCCTATTTTAAACTCAAAACCCTATTTTTGACCCAAACCCCTAATTTTACCCAAAACCCAAATTCTAACCCTATTTTTGACCCTAAACCCAATTATTAAATCAAAACCTTGATTTTGACCGAAAACCCTAATTTTGCCCCAAAACCCTAATTTTCACCCAAAACCCTAATTTTGACCCGAAACCCTAATTTTACCCAAAACCCAAATTCTAACCAAATTTTTGACCGAAAACCCTATTTTAAACTCAAAACCCTATTTTAAACCCAAAACCCTAATTTTGACCCAAATCCCTAATTTTGGCCCAAAACCCTAATTTTCACCCAAAACCGTAATTTTTACCCAAAACCCTAATTCTAACCCTATTTTTGACCCAAAACCCTAATTTTGACCCGAAACCCAACTTTTGACCCTAAACCCTAATTTTAATCCGAAAGCCTATTTTTTCCCAAAACCCTAATTCTAACCCTATTTTTGACCTAAAACCCTATTTTAAACTCAAAACCCTATTTCAAACCCTAAACCCTAATTTTTATCTAAAACCTCAATATGACCCAGAACCCTAACTTTGACCCGAAAACCTCAATTTGACACAGAACCCTAAGTCTAACCATATTTTTGACCCAAAACCCTATTTTAAACTCACAACCCTATTTCAAACCCTAAACCCTAATTTTGACCCTAAACCCTAATTTTTATCTAAAACCCTAATTCTAACCTTATTTTTGTCCCAAATCCCAATTTTTAAATCAAAACCCTAATTTTAACCCAAAACCCTAATTTTAAACCCAAAACTCTAATTTTGACCCAAAACCCTAATTTTGGCCCAAAACCGTAATTTTTACCCAAAACCCTAATTCTAACCCTATTTTTGACCCAAAACCCTATTTTTGACCCAAAACCCTAATTTTGACCCGAAACCCTATTTCAAACCCTAAACCCTAATTTTGACCCCAAACCCTAATTTTTAAATCAAAACCCTAATTTTAACCCAAAACCCTAATTTTAAATCAAAACCCTAATTCAAACCCTAAATCCTAATTTTGACCATAAACCCTAATTTTTACCCAAAACCCCATTTCAAACAGAAAACCCTAATTTTGACCTTAAATCCTAAAGTTGACCAAAAACCCTAATTCTAACCCTATTTTTGACCCTAAACCCAATTATTAAATCAAAACCCTGATTTTGACCGAAAACCCTAATTTTGCCCCAAAACCCTAATTTTGACCCGAAACCCTAATTTTACCCAAAACCCTAATTCTAACCCGATTTTTGACCCAAAACCCTATTTAAAACTCAAAACCCTATTTCAAACCCTAAACCCTTATTTTGACCCAAAACCCTATTTTAAACCCAAAACCCTAATTTTGACCCAAAACCCTAATTTTGGCCCAAAACCCTAATTTTAACCCAAAACCGTAATTTTTACCCAAAACCCTAATTCTAACCCTATTTTTGACCCAAATCCCTAATTTTGACTCGAAACCCTAGTTTTGACCCTAAACCCTAATTTTAATCCGAAAGCCAATTTTTACCCAAAACCCTAATTCTAACCCTATTTTTGACCCAAAACCCTATTTTAAACTCAAAACCCTATTTCAAACCCTGAACCCTAATTTTGACCCGAAAACCTCAATTTGACCCAGAACCCTAACTTTGACCCGAATACCTCAATTTTACCCAGAACCCTAAGTCTAACCCTATTTTTGACCCAAAACCCTATTTTAAACTCAAACCCTATTTCAAACCGTAAACCCTAATTTTGACCCTAAACCCTAATTTTTATCTAAAACCCTAATTCTAACCTTATTTTTGACCCAAACCCCAATTTTTAAATCAAAACCATAATTTTAACCCAAAACCCTAATTTTAAATCAAAACCCTAATTTTAACACGAAACCGTAATTTTACCCAAAACCCTATTTTAAACTCAAAACCCTATTTCAAACCCTAAACCGTAATTTTGACCATAAAACCTAATTTTTACCCAAAACCCTATTTCAAAATCTAAACCCTAATTTTGACGCTAAATCCTAAAGTTTACCCAAAACCATATTTCTAACCGTAATTTTACCCTAAACCCTAATTTTGACCCAAAACCCTATTTTTGACCCAAAACCCTAATTCTAACCCTATTTTTGACCCAAAACCCTATTTTAAACTCAAAACCCTAATTTCGACCCAAAACCCTAATTTTGACCCGAAACCCTAATTTTACCCAAAACCCTAATGCTAACCCTATTTTTGACCCAAAATCCAATTTCTAAATCAAAACCCTAATTTTAATTCAAAACCCTAATTTTAAATCAAAACCATAATTTTAACCCTAAACCGTAATTTTACCCAAAACCCTATTTTAAACTCAAAACCCTATTTCAAACCCTAAACCGTAATTTTGACCATAAACCCTAATTTTTACCCAAAACCCTATTTCAAACCCTAAGCCCTAATTTTTACCCTAAATCCTAAAGTTTACCAAAAACCCTAATTCTAACCCTATTTTTGACACAAAACCCTATTTTAAACTCAAAACCCTAATTTTGACCCGAAACCCTAGTTTTGACCCAAAACCCTATTTTAAACTCAAAACCCTATTTCAAACCCTAAATCCTAATTTTGACCATAAACCCTAATTTTTACCCAAAACCCCATTTCAAACACAAAACCCTAATTTTGACCCTAAATCCTAAAGTTGACCAAAAGCCCTAATTCTAACCCTATTTTTGACCCAAAACCCTATATTAAACTCAAAACCCTAATTTTGACCCAAAACCCTAATTTTAAACCCAAAACTCTAATTTTGACCCAAAACCCTAATTTTGGCCCAAAACCGTAATTTTTACCCAAAACCCTAATTCTAACCCTATTTTTGACCCAAAACCCTAATTTTGACCCAAAACCCTAATTTTGACCCGAAACCCTATTTCAAATCCTAAACCCTAATTTTGACCCTAAACCCTAATTTTTATCTAAAACCCTGATTCTAACCTTATTTTTGACCCAAACCCTAATTTTTAAATCAAAACCCTAGTTTTAACCCAAAACCCTAATTTTAAATCAAAACCCTAATTTTAACCCGAAACCGTAATTTTACCCAAAACCCTATTTTGACCATAAACCCTAATTTTTACCCAAAACCCTATTTCAAATTCTAAACCGTAATTTTGACCCTAAATCCTAAAGTTTATCCAAAACCATATTTCTAACCCTAATTTTGACCCTAAACCCTAATTTTGACCCAAAACCCTAATTCTAACCCTATTTTTGACCCAAAAACCTATTTTAAACTCAAAACCCTAATTTCGACCCAAAACCCTAATTTTGACCCGAAACCCTAATTTTACCCAAAACCCTAATTCTAACCCTATTATAAACTCAAAACCCTATTTCAAACCCTAAACCCTAAATTTGACCCAAAATCCTAAATTAGACCCAGAACCCTATTTTTGACCTGAAACCCTAATTTTACCCAAAACCCTAATTCTAACCTTATTTTTTACCCCAAACACTATTTTAAATTCAAAACCCTATTTCAAACCCTAAACCCTAATTTTTACCCAAAATCGTAATTCTAAACCTATTTTTAACCCAAAACCCTATTTTAAATTCAAAATCCTATTTTGACCCAAAACCCTAATTTTACCCAAAACCCAAATTCGAACTCTATTTTTGACCCTAAACCGAATTATTAAATGATAACCCTGATTTTGACCGAAAACCCTAATTAATGCCAAAAAACCCAAATTTTAACCCAAAACCCTAATTTTGACCCGAAACCCTAATTTTACCCAAAACCCTAATTCTAACCCAATTTTTGACCCAAAACCCTATTTTAAACTCAAAACCCTATTTCAAACCCTAAACCCATATTTTGACCCAAAACCCTATTTTAAACCCAAAACGCTAATTTTGACCCAAAACCCTAATTTTGGTCCAAAACCGTAATTTTTACCCAAAACCCTAATTTTTACCCAAAACCCTAATTTTGACCCGAACCCCTAGTTTTGACCCTAAACCCTAATTTTAATCCAAAACCCTATTATTACCCAAAACCCTAATTCTAACCCTATTTTTGACCAAAACCCTATTTCAAACCCTAAACCCTAATTCCTAATTTTGACCCTAAACCCTAATTTTTATCTAAAACCCTATTTCTAACCTTATTTTTGACCGAAACCCCAATTTTTAAATCAAAACCCTAATTTTAACCCGAAACCGTAATTTTACCCAAAACCCTATTTTAAACTCAAAACCCTATTTCAAACCCTAAACCGTAATTTTGACCATAAACCCTAATTTTTACCCAAAACCCTATTTCTAAATCTAAACCCTAATTTTGACCCTAAATCCTAAAGTTTACCCAAAACCATATTTCTAACCCTAATTTTGACCCAAAACCCTAATTTTGACCCAAAACCCTAATTCTTACCCTATTTTTGACCCAAAACCCTATTTTAAACTCAAAACCCTAATTTCGACCCAAAACACGAATTTTGACCCGAAACCCTAATTTTACCCAAAACCCTAATTCTAACCCTATTATAAACTCAAAACCCTATTTCAAACCCTAAACCCTAATTTTGACCCAAAATCCTAAATTTGACCCAGAACCCTAATTTTGCCCCGAAACCCTAATTTTACCCAAAACCCTAATTCTAACCTTATTTTTTACCCCAAACACTATTTTAAATTCAAAACCCTATTTCAAACCCTAAACCCTAATTTTTACCTAAAACCGTAATTCTAACCCTATTTTGGACACAAAACCCTATTTTAAACTCAAAACCCTATTTTGACCCAAAACCCTAATTTTACCCAAAACCCAAATTCTAACCCTATTTTTGACCCTAAACCCAATTATTAAATCAAAACCTTGATTTTGACCGAAAACCATAATTTTGCCCCAAAACTCTAATTTTCACCCAAAACCCTAATTTTGACCCGAAACCCTAATTTTACCCAAAACCCAAATTCTAACCAAATTTTTGACCGAAAACCCTATTTTAAACTCAAAACCCTATTTCAAACCCTAAACCCTTATTTTGACCCAAAACCCTATTTTAAACCCAAAACCCTAATTTTGACCCAAAACCCTAATTTTGGCCCAAAATCGTAATTTTTACCCAAAACCCTAATTCTAACCCTATTTTTGACCCAAAACCCTAATTTTGACCCGAAACCCTAGTTTTGACCATAAACCCTAATTTTAATCTGAAACCCTATTATTACCCAAAACCCTAATTCTAACCCTATTTTTGACCCAAAACCCTATTTCAAACCCTAAACCCTAATTCCTAATTTTGACCCTAAACCCTAATTTTTATCTAAAACCCTATTTCTAACCATATTTTTGACCGAAACCCCAATTTTTAAATCAAAACCCTAATTTTAACCCGAAACCGTAATTTTACCCAAAACCCTATTTTAAACTCAAAACCCTATTTCAAACCCTAAACTGTAATTTTGACCATAAACCTTAATTTTTACCCAAAACCCTATTTCAAAATCTAAACCCTAATTTTGACCCTAAATCCTAAAGTTTACCCAAAACCATATTTCTAACCCTAATTTTGACCCTAAACCCTAATTTTGACCCAAAACCCTATTTTTGACCCAAAACCCTAATTCTTACCCTATTTTTGACCCAAAACCCTATTTTAAACTCAAAACCCTAATTTCGACCCAAAACCCTAATTTTGACCCGAAACCCTAATTTTTCCCAAAACCCTAATTCTAACCCTATTATAAACTCAAAACCCTATTTCAAACCCTAAACCCTAATTTTGACCCAAAATCCTAAATTTGACCCAGAACCCTAATTTTGACCCGAAACCCTAATTTTACCCAAAACCCTAATTCTAACCTTATTTTTTACCCCAAACACTATTTTAAATTCAAAACCCTATTTCAAACCCTAAACCCTAATTTTGACCCTAAACCCTAATTTTTACCTAAAACCGTAATTCTAACCCTATTTTGGACACAAAACCCTATTTTAAACTCAAAACCCTATTTTTGACCCAAAACCCTAATTTTACCCAAAACCCAAATTCTAACCCTATTTTTGACCCTAAACCCAATTATTAAATCAAAACCTTGATTTTGACCGAAAACCCTAATTTTGCCCCAAAACCCTAATTTTCGCCCAAAACCCTAATTTTGACCCGAAACCCTAATTTTACCCAAAACCCAAATTCTAACCAAATTTTTGACCGAAAACCCTATTTTAAACTCAAAACCCTATTTCAAACCCTAAACCCTTATTTTGACCCAAAACCCTATTTTAAACCCAAAACCCTAATTTTGACCCAAAACCCTAATTTTGGACCAAAATCGTAATTTTTACCCAAAACCCTAATTCTAACCCTATTTTGACCCAAAACCCTAATTTTGACCCGAAACCCTAGTTTTGACCATAAACCCTAATTTTAATCTGAAACCCTATTATTACCCAAACCCCTAATTCTAACCCTATTTTTGACCCAAAACCCTATTTCAAACCCTAAACCCTAATTTTGACCCAAACCCCAATTTTTAAATCAAAACCCTAATTTTAACCCAAAACCCTAATTTTAACCCGAAACTGTAATTTGACCCAAAACCCTATTTTAAACTCAAAACCCTATTTCAAACCCTAAACCCTAATTTTGACCCTAAACCCTAATTTTTATCTAAAACCCTAATTCTAACCTTATTTTTTACCCAAACCCTAATTTTTAAATCAAAACCCTAATTTTAAATCAAAACCCTAATTTTAACCCGAAACGAATTTTACCCAAAACCCTATTTTAAACTCAAAACCCTATTTCAAACCCTAAACCGTAATTTTGACCATAAACCCTAATTTTTACCCAAAACCCTAATTCAAAATCTAAACCCTAATTTTGACCCTAAATCCTAAAGTTCACCCAAAACCATATTTCTAACCCTAATTTTGACCCTAAACCCTAATTTTGACCCAAAACCCTAATTCTACCCCTATTATAAACTCAAAACCCTATTTCAAACCCTAAACCCTAATTTTGACCCAAAATCCTAGATTTGACCCAGAACCCTAATTTTGACCCGAAACCCTAATTTTACCCAAAACCCTTATTCTAACCTTATTTTTGACCCCAAACCCTATTTTAAATTCAAAACCCTATTTCAAACCCTAAACCCTAATTTTGACCCAAAACCATAATTTTTACCTAAAACCGTAATTCTAACCCTATTTTTGACCCAAAACACTAATTTTACCCAAAACCCAAATTATAACCCTATTTTTGACACAAAACCCTATTTTAAACTCAAAACACTATTTCAAACCCTAAACCCTTATTTTGACCCAAAACCCTATTTTAAACCCAAAACCCTAATTTTGACCCAAAACCCCAATTTTGGCCCAAAACCGTAATTTTTACCCAAAACCCTAATTCTAACCCTATTTTTGACCCAAAGCCCTAATTTTGACCCAAAACCCTAATTTTGACCCGAAACCCTAGTTTTGACCCTAAACCCTAATTATAATCCGAAACCCTATTATTACCCAAAACCCTAATTCTAACCCTATTTTTGACCCAAAACCCTATTTTAAACTCAAAACCATATTTCAAACCCCAAACCCTAAACCCTAATTCTAACCTTATTTTTGACCCAAACCCTAATTTTTAAATCAAAACCCTAATTTTAAATCAAAACCCTAATTTTAACCCGAAACCGTAATTTTACCCAAAACCCTATTTTAAACTCAAAACCCTATTTCAAACTCTAAACCGTAATTTTGACCATAAACCCTAATTTTTACCCAAAACCCTATTTCAAAATATAAACCCTAATTTTGACCGTAAATCCTAAAGTTTACCCAAAACCATATTTCTAACCCTAATTTTGACCCTAAAACCTAATTTTGACCCAAAACCCTATTTTTGACCCAAAACCCTAATTCTAACCCTATTTTTGACCCAAAACCCTATTTTAAACTCAAAACCCTAATTTCGATCCAAACCCCTAATTTTGACCCGAAACCCTAATTTTACCCAAAACCCTAATTCTAACCCTATTTTTGACCCAAAACCCTATTTTAAACTCAAAACCCTATTTCAATCCCTAAACCTTAATTTTGACCCGAAAACCTCAATTTGACCCAGAACCCTAACTTTGACCCGAAAACCTCACTTTGACCCAGAACCCTAATTCTAACCCTATTTTTTACCCAAAACCCTATTTTAAACTCAAAACCCTATTTCAAACCCTAAACCCTAATTTTGACCCAAAACCCTAATTTTTATCTAAATCCCTAATTCTAACCTTATTTTTGACCCAAAACCCAATTTTTAAATCAAAACCCTAATTTTAACCCAAAACCCTAATTTTAAATCAAACCCCTAATTTTAACCCGAAACCGTAATTTTACCCAAAACCCTATTTTAAACTCAAAACCCTATTTCAAACCCTAGACCGTAATTTTGACCATAAACCCTAATTTTTACCCAAAACCCTATTTCAAACCCTAAACCACTAATTTTGACCCTAAATCCTAAAGTTTACCCAAAACCATATTTCTAACCCTAATTTTGACCCTAAACCTTATTTTTGACCCCAAAACCCTATTTTTGACCCAAAACCCTAATTCTAACCCTATTTTTGACCCAAAACCCTATTTTAAACTCAAAACCCTAATTTCGACCCAAAACCCTATTTTTGACCCGAAACCCTAATTTTACCCAAAACCCTAATTCTAACCCTATTTTTGACCCAAAACCCTATTTTAAACTCAAAACCCTATTTCAATCCCTAAACCTTAATTTTGACCGGAAACCCTCAATTTGTCCCAGAACCCTAATTTTGACCCGAAACCCTAATTTTACCCAAAACCCTAATTCTAACCTTATTTTTTACCCCAAACCCTATTTTAAATTCAAAACCCTATTTCAAACCCTAAACCCTAATTTTGACCCTTAACCCTAATTTTTACCTAAAACCGTAATTCTAACCCTAATTTTGACCCAAAATCCTAAATTTGACCCAGAACCCTAATTTTGACCCGAAACCTTTATTTTACCCAAAACCCTAATTCTAACCTTATTTTTGACCACAAACCATACTTTAAATTCAATACCCTATTTGAAACCCTAAACCCTAATTTTTACCCAAAACCGTAATTCTAACCCTATTTTTAACCCAAAACCCTATTTTAAACTCAAAACCCTATTTTGACCCAAAACCCAAATTCGAACTCTATTTTTAACCCTAAACCGAATTATTAAATCAAAACCCTGATTTTGACCAAAAACCCTAATTTTGACCCGAAACCCTAGTTTTGACCCTAAACCCTAATTTTAATCCGAACCCCTATTTTTACCCATAACACTATTTTTGACCCAAAACCCTATTTTAAACTCAAAACCCTATTTCAAACCCTAAACCCTAATTTTGACACGAAAACCTCAATTTGACCCAGAACCCTAACTTTGACCCGAAAACCTCAATTTGACCCAGAACCCTAATTCTAACCCTATTTTTGACCCAAAACCCTATTTTAAACTCAAAACCCTATTTCAAACCCTAAACCCTAATTTTGACCCTAAACCCTTATTTTTATCTAAAACCCTAATTCTAACCTTATTTTTGACCCAAACCCCAATTTTTAAATCAAAACCCTAATTTTAATCCAAAACCTTAATTTTAAATCAAAACCCTAATATTAACCAGAAACCGTAATTTTACCCAAAATCCTATTTTAAACTCAAAACCCTATTTCAAACCCTAAACCCTAATTTTGACCCTAAATCCTAAAGTTTACCCAAAACCCTAATTCTAACCCTATTTTTGACCTCAAACACTATTTTAAAATCAAAACGCTATTTCAATCCCTAAACCTTAATTTTGACCCGAAACCCTCAATTTGACCCAGAACCCTAATTTTGACCCGAAACCCTAATTTTACCCAAAACCCTAATTCTAACCCTATTTTAAACTCAAAAACCTATTTCAAACCCTAAACCCTAATTTTGACCCAAAATCCTAAATTTGACACAGAACCCTAATTTTGACCCGAAACCCTAATTTTACCCAAAACCCTAATTCTAACCTTATTTTTGACCCCAAACCCTACTTTAAATTCAATACCCTATTTGAAACCCTAAACCCTAATTTTGACCCCAAACCCTAATTTTTACCCAAAATCGTAATTCTAACCCTATTTTTAACCCAAAACCCTATTTTAAACTCAAAATCCTATTTTGACCCAAAACCCTAATTTTACCCAAAACCCAAATTCGAACTCTATTTTTGACCCTAAACCGAATTATTAAATCATAACCCTGATTTTGACCGAAAACCCTAATTTTGCCAAAAAACCCAAATTTTAACCCAAAACCCTAATTTTGACCCGAAACCCTAATTTTACCCAAAACCCTAATTCTAACCCAATTTTTTACCCAAAACCCTATTTTAAACTCAAAATCCTATTTCAAACCCTAAACCCTTATTTTGACCCAAAACCCTATTTTAAACCCAAAACCCTAATTTTGACCCAAAACCCTAATTTTGGCCCAAAACCCTAATTTTAACCCAAAACCGTAAATTTTACCCAAAACCCTAATTCTAACCCTATTTTTGACCGAAAACCCTAATTTTGACCCAAAACCCTAATTTTGACCCGAAACCCTAGTTTTGACCCTAAACCCTAATTTTAATCCGAAACCCTATTTTTACCCATAACACTATTTTTGACCCAAAACCCTATTTTAAACTCAAAACCTTATTTCAAACCCTAAACCCTAATTTTGACACAAAAACCCCAATTTGACCCGAAAACCTCAATTTGACCCAGAACCCTAATTCTAACCCTATTTTTGAACCAATACCCTATTTTAAACTAAAAACCCTATTTCAAACCCTAAACCCTAATTTTGACCCTAAACCCTAATTTTTATCTAAAACCCTAATTCTAACCTTATTTTTGACCCAAACCCCAAATTTTAAATCAAAACCCTAATTTTAACCCAAAACCCTATTTCAAACCCTAAACCGTAATTTTGACCATAAACCCTAATTTTGACCCTTAATCCTAAAGTTTACCCAAAACCATATTTCTAACCCTAATTTTGACCCTAAACCCTAATTTTGACCCTAAACCTTATTTTTGACCCAAAACTCTAATTCTAACCCTATTTTTGACCCAAAACCCTATTTTAAACTCAAAACCCTAATTTCGACCCAAAACCCTAATTTTGTCCCGAAACCGTAATTTTACCCAAAACCCTAATTCTAACCCTATTTTTGACCCAAAACCCTATTTTATACTCAAAACCCTATTTCAAACCCTAAACCCTAATTTTGACCAAAAACCCTATTTCAAACCCAAAACCCTAATTTTGACCCTAAATCCTAAAGTTGACCCAAAACCCTAATTCTAACCCTATTTTTGACTCAAAACCCTATTTTAAACTCAAAATCCTTATTTTGACCCAAAACCCTAATTTTGACCCGAAACTCTAGTTTTACCCAAAACCCTAATTCTAACCCTATTTTTGACCCAAAACCCTATTTTAAACTCAAAACCCTATTTCAAACCCTAAACCCTAATTTTGACTCTAAACCCTAATTTTTTCCCAAAACCCTATTTCAAACCTTAATCCTTAATTTTCACCGAAAACCCTTATTCTAACCCTATTTTTGACCCTAAAACCTAAATTTGACCCAAAACCCTAATTTTGACCCGAAACCATAATTTTACACAAACCAAGGTCATTTCCTTGTTATACTTATTTTTATAAGGCTACGGGGAAGTTTTTGGTTGAAAATTCAGACGGAAGTCGGTCTGCGTTTTCTGTGTTTTCACCGTGATAAAGTTCTTGCTTCGAGAAGACCCTAATTTTGAGTCGTGAACGAGATGAAAAAAGTTTTTATCATATTTACTACGATACTAGAAGTTTTGAAAATTTTTGTAAAAAAAATTAAAATATCATATTTGTTGCGGGCGTATACGTCGAGATGTCTCTAGGAAAAGCTTGCACCAGATGAATCGAGGAGTCGGCAATGTAGCAGAGATGTTGGATTTGACCGATTTGCCGAGTATTTATGACGAGCTTATCCGAGTCATAATGGCCATAATGGCGCATTTATGGCAAAGTGAAAATTTCCTATGAAATGACCATTTTGCCCTTGTCTTTATATGACAATTGCAAGCAAATGCCATTGGAAATGTTGACTAAAGCTTGCCCAAAACCCACGGCTCCAATGCCTTCTTCATTAAGTATTGGTTTCTTCTTCATTTAAATAGGTTGTCTTCTTCCTTAAGCCATTTTTCCATTTTCATGTTCTTTTGCTCCAAAGAGTTCATAATTCGTCAGATTTGGATTGGCAATTCTGACCAGTTTATATTTTGAATCTAGAAAAACTTCCAACATGAAAGTTGTTCATATTTCTCTCTTCTTTCCAACGACATAAAGATCATCCAAAACGGACAAGTATGTTGAGATATCTACTCAAAATACTAAAACTGTTCTAAACCCTAACTATGTTCATCTTCTTCCTTAAGTTTCTCAAGAACATCATGAAAAATTTGTGAAGAACATCATTCAAATCTTGATTTCCTTGAATCATCAAGAGGTAAAAACTTATTCTCTTGTCATTTGAATCATTTCTCTTCACAACTTTTGTAGATTCATGGCTAAGATTCATATGTTCTTCATTTGTTCAAAGTTCATGGAACTAGATTCAAAAATTCATAACTAATTCTAGAAAAATCCTTTTGACATGAAACCAATTGCTATGATCTTATAATCATCTCTATTTTAATCATCTAGAAGCACAAGATCATGAGAAATTTCTTTCCCTAAAATCTGGACTGGGCCGAACCTAGGTTAACTTTTTGTTCTTAGGTTTTGTTTCATTTTCATGTCTTGATTCATGATTATATCTTGATAGTTCTTGTATTCAAGTATATAGAAGATCAAAAATCAAACTTTAACCTATTGATCTCATCAAAACCGAAACCCTAGGTATGAGCACTTGTTGGTTTTATGATTCAAAAGTTGCTTGTAACACTTGAATCTAACTCTAGGTTTTGTATGTTGATTAAATCCAAGAGTTTAGAAATTTTAGAGATTTCTAACCCCAAACTCAGCCCTTGGCCGAAACCCTATTTCTTGGAACTAGATGAGTTTTAGTTCATGTTCTTGGTTCATAATCTTGGGTTAAGTGCTTAATCATGTTTAAGTTACTTATGGATCATAAATCCTTAAGTTAACAAAATTTTAACTTTCCTAACCTAGAAAAGTTGTTGAGGCCGAACCTTAACCTCCATGAGTCAAGTATGTTTTTGTTTGATTTGATTTATTTTGGTTGCAATTCGTTATGAAGGAATCGATCGGGTTGGTTTGACCTAAAGCCGACGGAGGAAACCGGATCAAATCGGGAGATTATTTGAAACCCTTAGTTCGAGTCTTCAACAGGTAAGGGGAGCTTACCTGAGGGATTTTTCTCTATAACTATTTGCTTGTGGTGTGGTTTATATGATTTATATGTAGTTGTGGTTAATGGTTTTGTTGATTACGTGGTGTGGTTTATATGATTTATATGTGGTGTGGTTATCGGTGTATTGGTGTGGAGTTGTGTTTAATTTATTTAATTAATTGAAATTGTAAATTATACTGCTATGATGCATGATCTGCCTGGGGAATATCTGTGATATAACTGTTTGTTGATGTGTGAGAAGCCTGACAGTGGTCAGTGCTCAATTAAAGTTAATCGGATAAAAGCTTTAAGAAGCTACACAAATTATATTCAATGTTTTAACGGCAAAATATTGATATATAATATGAAAGGAATTTTATTTTGAGGAAAATGAGGAGTTTTGGAAAATATTATTATTTTAATAATTTATTTCTGGAAAAGGGAATTATGAGTCACAAAGAGAGCGAAACCGTGAAAATATTTTTGCACTGCTAATTTTTACGTAAGAAATTCCAGAATATTATAAATTAGTATTTTATGAAATTAATTGGTGAAAATAAGTTAATCATGATTTTAGAAAATCAATTAAGTGGAAAAAGTTAGGTTTTGGCTTAAAAAGCTTTAAAAATAATATTTGACGGCAAATTTGGAAAAGTGTAGACGGCAAGTATTTTTGAAACGGCAGTACATATTTTGAGGAGAATAAACCTCAAGTGACTCATTGGTTTGTGAAAAACTAAGTTTTGTGATTTAAGGATTTTGTAATGAATTTCTACCGTGGAAAAAGAATTTCTGAAAGTCAAAAGTTGATTTCAACCGTGTTGAAAGTACAGTTGGACTTAGTAACCGAGACGTCGGGGTACTAAGGTTCTGTGGTGTGATGGACTCGAGGTCATTTGGACTTGAGGGCCTATACCGTATACGTGAGGTATACCGTATTGAAACATTGAAGATGTTTTCTAGTACCACGAACCTAAGACTGGTGCATCGGTCGAGAGGTGTCGTGATTGAGCACTCGGACTGTGAGGTCCTGTGTTGTAAAAAAAGTTTTAAGTGTGTTTTAAAACTATGTGGGTCGTAAGCCATTTTGAGCTTTGGCAAGGAAAGATTGAACACAAAGAAAAGAATGAAACAAAAGTGTTTTGCATGCATTGGCAGACGTGCCTTGTGTTGCAGCCGCGTGCCGGTGTTCCGTCGCATTCGCGTGCATGGTATTCTTTTTCGCGCTGCGTGCCTGGGTTTTGCTTACGGCTGCGTGCCTGGTGTTCCGTTACGCTGCGTGCCTGGTGTTCTCTTCGGATGCGTGCCTAGTATTCTCGTTGCCGCTGCGTGCCTGGGTTTCTGCTTACGGCTGCGTGCCTGGTGTTCCGCTTACCGCTGCGTGCCGGGTTTCTGCTCGGCCGCGTACTGGTGTTCTTATTCGGTGTGCCTGGTGTTATGTTATCGCGTGCGTGCTGGTATTCTGTTCGGCTGCGTGCCTGGTGTTCTGGCTGCGTGCCTGGTAGTCTGATCAACTCATTACTTGTTGGGAGATCTCATGAGATTAGGTGTGAATGTTTAGATGATGTATAGAAGTGTTCATGCATAGTTTTTCCAATGTTGATGTTTGTGGTGTGAAACCCACTGATAAACTGTATGCTATAATTGAGACGTTTATGTATATGTGTACGTGTCTTCTTTTGTGCAAGCATTTAGTTATTTTGTTAAATCCATACATTGGTGTCTCACCCTTACAACACATATCAGAGACGTACAAGGGGTAGGATGTCTACAAGAAGGAGAAGGCTGTCTAGTTCAAGGAATGTTTGTCTTTGCTCCGGTTAGCCGTAGTGTCTCATTGAGTTACGACCAGCTTAGGTCCTATTTTGATATATTGTGTTTAGGAAAAATAAATCTGATAATGATATAGGTGTGAAGACATATGAGGCAGTATAGTTGTATGACTTATATACATTATGTATTTAAGTGTGATTTGATTATGTTGTTGTGGTTGTGAGGTTTTTTTTTTGTTGAAAAAAGAAGTGTGCAAAGGCATCACTGCCAAGCAAGACATCCCAGCTAGGCTGGCACCTCAAGCAATGCCAATCATCTGCAGCACACCCAATATATTGATAAAAAAGAAGAAACAATAAAAACAGAAACGTGGAGGGGCATTAACCTGACCCACGAAGTTAAGCAAATCTAAAGGTAGGAAGACTCATCCTATTTCTGCCAAAATCCTCTGATAAGAAGGAGGGCAATGAGCTCCACCAACAAAAACCATCAAGACACAAACCAAAATTGGCCAACTTGTCAGCACAAGCATTACCCTCCCTAAACAGATGAGAACAAAAGAAGGACATATCCCTAGTAAGGGCAATACAATTTAGCCACCTATTCCTTAGATGCCAAGGGACCATACCATTAGAGTTGAAGGCATTCACTACTAAAGAGGAGTCACATTCTAACCAAAGCTTCTTCCAACCATTCTTGTGAGCCAGTTCAATGGCAATAATAGCTCCAAGTAATTCAGCATGGAAAGCAAACGAGACACCCACATTGAGAGCAAAACACCCAAGAAAAGAAGCATTTTCCCCTCTGAAAATACCACCACAACCTGCCACACCTGGAGCTCCCTTAGCAGCGCCATCAGTATTTACTTGAATCCAGTTGAATCTGGGGGCCAGCCACGTAACTACTTTAATGGATGGGGCCTTCGAGAGGTTAACCTTGATGTTAAATTTCTTAAGGATCATCAACTGACGAACATTAGAGGAATAGGAACCCTTACAAAATCTCCCTGCAAAGGAGACATTAGCAGCAATTGCATTGCAAATGGCAACCACTGGGATTGACTTAGAATCAAATCGATGCTTTGTTCGACAATACCAAATGCCCCAAAGAGAGTAGCAGATGGCAGATAAAATTACCTCTTTAATCTGAGGGCACCATCCTTGGTTTAAAATTGAGAGGAGAGAATGAATTGAAAGAGTGTCAAGTTGGCAACCAAGGCAGCATCTCAACCACATCCAAACCCTACCAGCAAAAGGGCAGGAAAGAAATAGATGATCCGAAGTCTCATAACTGCAGCCACAAAGGGAACACATGGAGACTACAATGCATCCTCTAGACCAGAGATGATCATCTGTTGGAACTTTGTTGTGAAGCAGCCTCCAGAGTAGAAAGGATTTTGATGGGGGAATTGCCTTCGACCAGATCAACTTCCCCCAGGGGCAAGGAGACCCACCCGGATTTAAAAAACTATAAGCTTCCCTTGCAGAAAGGCAACCAGAGTCAGAGTGCTTCCAAACTTTAATATCAGGAGACTCAGAACAAGGAATAACCACTTTACCAATTTCAGCTATAACAGCGGGAAACCTGAGAGCAAGCTCTTGGGGGATACTCCATTTACCATCCCTGATGAAATCACTAACTGAGGCAGTAAGGGACTTATGTAGGAAGGCAGGAATATTCATCATGTCAACAATTGGATTGGATAGCCAAGAATAACACCAGAAGTTAATGCTTCTTCCATCCCCTAAAAGAAAGAAAGAAAAAAAAATTTATCACCATATTTTGAAAAGATGAACGTTGAGAAAACATTATTTTCCGAAAGTAACCAGCAAATTAATTTTTATTTCCGCAAACGGGTAACCATGTGATGACCCGAGTTTAGGGTGTCACATTAGTGGTATCAGAGCTGGTCGAGTCTTTCGGGAATGTTGGGAAATAGGTCTGTTATGTGGATGTTGTGTGTTCTCTGAATAAGATCTGTTTGGAATGGGTTTCAGGTCAAAATTAGGGCTCTAGGTCAAAATTTTGGTTTCGGGTTAAAATTAGGGTATAGGATCAAAATTAATGTTTGGGGTTTGAATTTGGGTTTTGAGTTTGAAATAGGGTTTTTGTTCAAAATTAGGGCTTTGGGGTTAAAATTTGGGTTTTGGGTCAGAATTTGGTTTTTGGGTCAAAATTTGGGTTTTGGGTTTGAATTAGGGTTTAGGGTTTGAAATAGGGTTGAGTTTAAAATGGTGTTTTGCGTCAAAAATAGAGTAAGAATTAGGTTTTGTGTCAAAATTAGGGCTTTGGGTTAAAATCAGGGTTTTGGGTCAAAAGTTGGGTTTTGGGTAGAAAATAAGGTTAGAATTAGGGTTTTGGGTTAAAATTAGGGTTTCGGGTCAAAATTAGGGCTTTGGGTTAAAATTACGGTTTTGGGTTAAAATTAGAGTTTAGGATCAAAATTAGGGTTTAGGGTTTGAATTAGGGTGTTGAGTTTAAAAAAGGGTTTTGGGTCAAAATTAGGGCTTTGGGGTTAAAATTTGGGTTTTGGGTCAAAATGCGGGTTTTGGGTCAAATTAGGGTTTAGGGTTTGAATTAGGGTTCTGAGTTAAAAATAAGGTGTCGGGTAAAAAATAAGTGTAGAATTAGGGTTTTGGTTTAAAATTAAGGTTTTGGGTGAAAATTAGGTTTTTGCGTCAACTTTTGGGTTTAGGGTCAAAATTAGGGTTTAGGGTATGAAATTGGGTTTTGAGTTTAAAATATTGGGTGTAAAATAGGGTCCTAATTAGGGCTTTGGGTCAAATTTTGGGTTTAGTGTAAAAGTTAGGGTTTAGGGTTTGAAATAGGGTTTTGAGTTTAAAATAGGGTTTTGGGTCAAAAATAGTGAGACACCCCGTTGTGCCCCATTGTATTATTACATTAAATCCTTAATTATTTATTTACCTAATTGCGCACTTAACGTTGAAAATACGTAAAAATTAAAACTTAATTAATAATTATATAACTTATGCAGATATAAAACACACCAAGACTATATTACATAAATACACACCTGTTTATTTAGTACATTACCAAAACATTGTTGAGGGTATCCTCTCGGTAGGATCCCTCACAGGCATAAACTTCACTACAGACATACTTAGCGGAAATATAAATACTCCCTAGACACACTGGCCATAATGTCTATACTCTAATCGCCCTGGATCACAGCTCGTCCTCCAGCATCCAGTTCATACGGAGTTCCATCTAACTCCTCAGCAATTGGTTCCTCCATCGGGTCTTCTCGTACGATCACATCAGAAATAAAATAAACATACAGAAAGATATAGGGAATAAGAAACAGTTCTATCATCAAAAAACGGAAAAGATTCATAGTATATCATACAATAAATGTCAGAGACAAGCAACACACATAACTAACAAATCATCCTCAAATTATGATATTGTCCTCTACCCTCTGCTCATGTAGTCTAAACACTTATACTATAATAACTGTCTCTATTCCTTCCACATTCGTTAGTAGTCCAGGGTAGTCCGTTACAAAGAATTCAGCATAGTACACTTCTATCTTTTGATAAGATAAGACTCAACATAGTGCCATTCTATCTTTCGATAGGATAAGACTCAACATAGTGCCCTTCTATCTTTCGATAGGATAAGATTCAACATAGTGCCCTTCTATCTTTCGATAGGATAAGACTCAACATAGTGCCCTTCTATCTTTCGATAGGATAGGATTCAGTATAGTGCCCTTCTATCTTTCGATAGGATAGGATCCGGTATAGTGCTCTTCTATCTTGTGATAGGATAGTATTCAGTTTAGTGCTCTTCTGTCTTTTGATAGGTTAGAATCTCAATATAGTGCACTTCTATCTTTTGATAGGATAAATCAGATCGACGCGTCATGGACTGAAAGAGTATTTGCATTAAAGCCTCTATATGAATCTCATTATCTCAATTCAATAACAACCTAGTACCTCAAGCTCCCATCACAACCTCAACTCGCATTCTATGTCACATCTCATCCATTAGATAACTTAATTAAGCTAGGCACCTCTAAGTCAATTCATTCTCTCACCCCAAACAATCATCTCCTGAACCACATATATCCTTACTTAAAATCAACTAGGCACAATATTAAAACCAGGAAGATCATTCATAACACGTTAATCAACTAACAACCATCTATGACACTTTAGGGCTAGGTTTGGCCAAGACTTAGAAATTAGGTTTAGGGTTATCTTCTTAATGCCATCTTTTGGATCCTAGTTACTAGAGTCTTAACTAACATAGATTACTTATTACAATACTAAAATTTGAAACAAAATCCTCTAACCTTTAGGGTTAGGGTTTCGGCCCATATTAGGAAAATAGGTTAGGAAATTTAGTTGGATTCAAGCTCTCGGATTTAAGCTATATATGTATTATAGAACTTAAGTCAAGTACTAACTTTCAAAACAAACAACAAAACACCAAACCCATTTTCCTACCTAGGTTCGGCCCTTAATGGTTATTAGGGAAGGAAAATGATTTTGATCACATGCTCTTGGATAAATAAAGTAGGGATTATATGTAGATCATAGAAATTGGTTTCAAGTCAAAAGGATTTTTCTAGAATTAGTTATGAATTTTTGAAGAAAGCTTCAAGAACTTTGACTCATATGAAGAACATGATGAACACAAGCATAAATCCATAAAAGTTGTGAATAGAAAATCTTAAAATATCAAGATTAAGAGAGAGATTCCTCACCTTGGAATAAAAAGATCATATATTCAAGAACTTGAAGAACAAAGATGGTCTTAGCAAGAACACTAAGGAGTTCTTTGTGTTTTGTGGGAAAAACTTGAGATGTGAAATAGAAATTGTTTAGAGCATCTAGATAAGTGAGAATATGATCTTAGAAGATCAAAACAAGGTTTGGATGGTTATATATGGTTATGGGCCGAATTTGAAGGAAAGAAAAGATGAACTTGAAAGTTCATGGATTCAAGAACAAAATGGATCAAGTGATGGTTATTGATCTAAGGAACAAGTTTCATGAATGAAGAATCATGAGATTATGTTTCTAAGTTAGAGATAAATGATGAATAAGTGAAGAACAAATGAAGAACAAGTGAAGAACTTGTGAGAGAAAATGAAGAACATGAAGTTTTGAGAGAGACAAAATGATGAAGTTGGAAAATGAGTGAAAATGATCCAAGTGTGGATGATGGGCACGGTTTAGAGGTGGGTGTGAGGAGAAAATGTGTCGTTTGATGAGATAAAAGAACCATGGTTGAGTTTATTTGATCAAGGTTAAGTTAGAAAATAATATAATAACTTAACTATAGTTAATAGTAACCTAACTAGGGTTTATGTATAATCATGGTTAATAAAATATGTGGTCCTAAATTTTGAAGATATGTGACTGCATCCTACACCACATATTAGGGAGAAAATATCTTGGGGTTGCAAATCATGGTTAATAAACCTTGGTTTTCTAAGTATTCTAGAGAAGTTTAGAGAGAAACATAAAGATGATGAAGATTTAGAGCAGTTTCGGTAATTTGGACATATCTCTCAATATACTTGTCCATTTTTGATGATCTTTATGTCGTTGGAACGAAGAGAGAAAGATGAACAACTTTCATGTAGAAAGTTTTTCGAGATTCAGAACAGATAAGAGTCATAATTTCGTGGCAGTTTCGGGATAATGATGAGAGTGTGACTTTGCCTATGGCTCATCCACTTAACATCAATGCTCATTTATGGCTAGGAAAAAGTGGTGTCCAAATTCTTGGAATGGAGGAGGAAACCGTGTGGATTGGGGGTAATTTGGTCCAAATTCTCAATGGCATGGCATGATATATTCATGAAGAGCCAAGGGTAAAATCGTCATTTCCAGGCAAAAGATTCCTCTGTCATAAATGCGCCATTATGGCCATTATGACACGGATAAGCTCGTCATAAATGCCCGTCAAGTCGGTCAAATCCATCACCTCAGCCCCGTTGTCGACTCCTTGGTTCATCTGGCACATGCTTTTCCTAGAGATAATCTCGACGTATACTCCCGCAACAAATATAATATTTTAATTTTTACGCTAAATTTTTCAAAATTTCCAGTATCATAGTAAATACAATAAAAACAATTTTCATCTCGTTAACGAGTTAAATAGGCTTTCTGAGCAGTAAACTTTTACTGTCAGCAAAAACACAGAAAACGGCAGACCGACTTCCGTCTGAATTTTCAACCAAAAACTTCCCCGTAACCTTATGAAAATAAGTATAAAAAGGAAATGACCTTGGTTTATCCAAAATAATTTTCTAAGTCTCAGATATAAATATATATTTATATATTTATTACCGATATTACAAAGCAGCGAAAATCGGGGTGTTACATTACTACCCTTCTTAAAAAAAATTCTGTCTTCGGAATTTCTTAACTCAACACTAGACATCATCTTGTAATCTTATCTTAATCTAAAGCTCCAACAATATATTTCTCATCGCTGTTTTTCCCCTAGGTGACAGCGGTAACTTCATAAAAAATTCATTCTTATATCGTTCTATTTATCCTCAAAACAATCCATCACTACATTATATTCATTGTCCTTAACGTTTCACCATGATCTATCATCCTTGAAGGACATAATTAAGACTTAATCATTTCATTCTTCTTACTACTGATCCACTAGAGAACTTTAGTTCAACATCTAACTCCCGCAATTCACACCACAATCAATTCCAACATCTAACTTCTACAATTAACACCGCAATCGAACTACCCTAACTTCCTACTTCATGTATCCAATCACAGTCTTAGTTCCTTAGAATGTATTTCACTATTATAGATTATATCAAAATCACACCCTTCAAGTCTCCAAATAAACATCTCAACATTCCGTAAGATAAAATCAAAAGAACAACACCTGTTAGGATTACCTAACTTAACAAATTTGAATTTCTCTAGTAACCTCAATTTACATCGAAAATCATCTTTTCTGCTCATATTCAACTTAGGTGAAAGGTCATATTCAACTTAGGTGAAATTACTATAAACGCTTTCGTTTACTCTTCCCAAACTCATACAATCCATCTTAACTACGATCCTTAATCATTGCCCTAGGTTCCATAATGATACTATGCCTCGATCAACATTTGACTTATAGTAATTGTCTTACTCACTGATATTGATCTTAAGGGTGCACATCCTACCTGTCACAACTATACCTCAACAAAACTCTCATCACTTTCTTGTCTATCAAGCTACTTAGACAAACAAACAAAGTCTACCAGATATCAAATACATACCTTGTATAAGATTCCGGATCGAGAATTCAGCTCGCCTCACGGTAAACACTCTTTCTGTGCCTGAGGTCTGGCCATTTGCTGTCCTATTGCTGGAACTCCTTTTCCAGTCCACCTCTCTGAGCACTAGTTTACAACATATAATGCTACATAAAATATATATATGCCATATAGCTCTTAACTATCACGTCGGGACTCACTACCCAACTTCTAAGCATAGTTAAAATCCGATGTGGATTCAACTAGACACGGCCAGTAACAACATCCTAGACCTCGCAGACCGATAAGAATCGAACTGCTCTGAAACCACCAAATGAGACACCCCGTTGTGCCCCATTGTATTATTACATTAAATCCTTAATTATTTATTTACCTAATCGCGCGCTTAACGTTGAAAATACGTAAAAATAAAAACATAATTAATAATTATATAACTTATACAGATATAAAACACAACAAGACTATATTACATAAATACACATCTGTTTATTTATTACATTACCAAAACACTGTTGAGGGTATCCTCTCGGTAGGATCCCTCACAGGCATAAACTTCACTACATACATACTTAGAGGAAATATAAATACTCCCTAGACACACTGGCCATAATGTCTATACTCTAATCGCCCTGGATCACAGCTCGACCTCCAGCATCCGGTTCATACGGAGTTCCATCTAACTCCTCAGCAATTGGTTCCTCCATCGGGTCTTCTCGTACGATCACATCAGAAATAAAATACAACATACAGAAAGATATAGGGAATAAGAAACAGTTCTATCATCAAAAAGCGGAAAAGATTCATAGTATATCATACAATAAATGTCAGAGACATGCAACACACGTAACTAACAAATCATCCTCAAATTATGATATTGTCCTCTACCCTCTGCTCATGTAGTCTAAACACTTATACCACATAACTGTCTCTATTCCTTCCACATTCGTTAGTAGTCCAGGGTAGTCCGTTACAAAGAAATCAGCATAGTACGCTTCTATCTTTTGATAGGATAAGACTCAACATAGTGCCCTTCTATCTTTCGATAGGATAAGACTCAACATAGTGCCCTTCTATCTTTTGATAGGATAAGACTCAACATAGTGCCCTTCTATCTTTCGATAGGATAGGATTCAGTATAGTGCCCTTCTATCTTTCGATAGGATAGGATCCGGTATACTGCTCTTCTATCTTGTGATAGGATAGTATTCGGTTTAGTGCTCTTCTATATTTTGATAGGTTAGAATCTCAATATAATGTACTTCTATCTTTTGATAGGATAAATCAGATCGACGCATCATGGACTGAAAGAGTATTTGCATCAAAGCCTCTATATGAATCTCACTATCTCAATTCAATAACAACCTTGTACCTCAAGCTCCCATCACAACCTCAACTCGCATTCTATGTCACATCTCATACATTAGATAACTTAATTAAGCTAGGTACCTCTAAGTCAATTCATTCTCTCATCCCAAACAATCATCTCCTGAACCACATATATCCTTACTTAAAATCAACTAGGCACAATATTAAAACCAGGCAGATCATGCATAACACATTAATCAACTAACAACCATCTATGACACTTTAAGGATAGGTTCGGCCAAGAATTAGAAATTAGGTTTAGGGTTATCTTCTTAATGCCATCTTTTGGATCCTAGTTACTAGAGTCTTAACTAACATAGATTACTTATTACAATACTAAAATTTGAAACAAAATCCTCTAACCTTTAGGGTTAGGGTTTCGGCCCATATTATGAAAATAGGTTAGGAAATTTAGTTGGATTCAAGCTCTTGGATTTAAGCTATATATGTATTATAGAACTTAAGTCAAGTACTAACTTTCAAAACAAACAACAAAACACCAAACCCATTTTCATACCTAGGTTCGGCCCTTAATGGTTAATAGGGAAGGAAAATGATTTTGATAACATGCTCTTGGATAAATAAAGTAGGGATTATATGTAGATCATAGAAATTGGTTTCATGTCAAAAGGATTTTTCTAGAATTAGTTATGAATTTTTGAAGAAAGCTTCAAGAACTTTGACTCATATGAAGAACATGATGAACACAAGAATAAATCCATAAAAGTTGTGAATAGAAAAGCTTAAAATATCAAGATTAAGAGAGAGATTCCTCACCTTGGAATAAAAAGATATATTCAAGAACTTGAAGAACAAAGATGATCTTAGCAAGAACACTAAGGAGTTCTTTGTGTTTTGTGAGGAAAAACTTGAGATGTGAAATAGAAATTGCTTAGATCATCTAGATAAGTGAGAATATGATCTTATAAGATCAAAACAAGGTTTGGATGGTTATATATGGTTGTGGGCCGAATTTGAAGGAAAGAAAAGATGAACTTGAAAGTTCATGGATTCAAGAACAAAATGGATCAAGTGATGGTTATTGATCTAAGGAACAAGTTTCATGAATGAAGAATCATGAGATTAAGTTTCTAAGTTAGAGATAAATGATGAATAAGTGAAGAACAAATGAAGAACAAGTGAAGAACTTGTGAGAGAAAATGAAGAACATGAAGTTTTGAGACAGACAAAATGATGAAGTTGGAAAATGAGTGAAAATGATCCAAGTGTGGATGATGGGCACGGTTTAGAGGTGGGTGTGAGGATAAAATGTGTGGTTTGATGAGATAAAAGAACCATGGTTGAGTTTATTTGATCAAGGTTAAGTTAGAAAATAATATAATAACTTAACTATAGTTAATAGTAACCTAACTAGGGTTTATGTATAATCATGGTTAATAAAATATGTGGTCCTAAATTTTGAAGATATGTGACTGCATCCTACACCACATATTAGGGAGAAAATATCTTGGGTTTCAAATCATGGTTAATAAACCTTGGTTTTCTAAGTATTCTAGAGAAGTTTAGAGAGAAACATAAAGATGATGAAGATTTAGAGCAGTTTCGGTAATTTGGACATATCTCTCAATATACTTGTCCATTTTTTATGATCTTTATGTCGTTGGAAAGAAGAGAGAAAGATGAACAACTTTAATTGAGAAAGTTTTCCGAGATTCAGAACAGATAAGAGTCATGATTTCGTGGCAGTTTCGGGAAAATGATGAGAGTGTGACTTTGTCTATGACTCATCCACTTAACATCAATGCTCATTTATGGCTAGAAAAAAGTGGTGTCCAAATGCTTGGAATGGATGAGGAAACCGTGTGGATTGGGGGTAATTTGGTCCAAATTCTCAATGCATGGCTTGAAATATTCATGAAGAGCAAAGGGTAAAATCGTCATTTCCAGGCAAAAGATTCCTCTGTCATAAATGCGCCATTATGGCCATTATGACACGGATAAGCTCGTCATAAATGCCCGTCAAGTCGGTCAAATCCATCACCTCAGCCCCGTTGTCGACTCCTTGGTTCATCTGGCGCAGGCATTTGCTAGAGATAATCTCGACGTATACGCCCGCAACAAATATAATATTTTAATTTTTACGCTAAATTTTTGAAAACTTCCAGTATCATAGTAAATACAATAAAAACATTTTTCATCTCGTTCACGAGTTAAAATTAGGTTTTCTAAGCAGTAAACTTTTACTGTCAGCAAAAACACAGAAAACGGCAGACCGGCTTCCGTCTTAATTTTCAACCAAAAACTTCCCCGTAACCTTATGAAAATAAGTATAACAATGAAATGACCTTGGTTTATCCAAAATCATTTTCTAAGTCTCGGATAAAATTATATATTTATATATTTATTACCGATATTACAAAGCAGTGAAAACCGGGTTGTTAAAAATAGGGCTCTGGGTTAAAATTAGGGTTTTGGGTAAAAATTATGGTTTTTGGTACAAGTTGGGGTTTTGGGTCAAATACAGGGTTAGAATTAGGGTTTTGGGTCAAAATTTAGGTTTTCGGGTCAAAATTAGGGTTCTGGGTCAAATTTAGGGTTTAGGGTCAAAATTAGGGTTTAAGGTTAGAATTAGGCTTTCGGGTCAATATTAGGGTTCTGGGTAAAATCTAGGGTTTAGGGGCCAAATTAGGGTTAGAAATAGGATTCAGTATAAAATAGGGTGTTGGGTCAAAAATAGGGTTAGAATTAGGGTTTTGGGTCAAAATTAAGGCTTTGGGTTAAAATTAGGGTTTTGGATCCAAATTAGGGTTTTCAATCAAACACAGGGGTTTAGGGTTTGAATTAGGGTTTTGGGTTAAAAATAGGTTTTTGGGTTAGAAATAAGGTTAGAGTTAGGGTTCTGGGTTAAAATTAGGGTTTTGGATCAAAATTAGGTTTTTGGGTCAAATTTTGGGTTTAGGTTCAAAGTTAGGGTTTAGGGTTTGAATTAGGGTTGAGTTAAAAATAGGGTTTTGGGTTAAAATTAGGGTTTCAGGTCAAAATTAGGGCTCTAGGTCAAAATTTTGGTTTCGGGTTAAAATTAGGGTTTCGGATCAAAATTAAGGTTTAGGGTTTGAGTTAGGGTTTTGAGTTTAAAATAGGGTTTGGGGTCAAAATTAGGGCTATAGGGTTAAAATTTGGGTTTTGGGTCAAAATTTGGGTTTAGGGTTTGAATTAGGGTTTTGAGTTAAAAAAATGGTTAGAATTAGGGTTTAGGGTTTGAAATAGGGTTGAGTTTAAAATGGTGTTTTGGGTCAAAAATAGAGTAAGAATTTGGTTTTGTGTCAAAATTAGTGCTTGTGTTAAAATTAGGGTTTTGGGTCAAAAGTTGGGTTTTGGGACAAAATTAGGGTTTCGGGTCAAATTTAGGGATTGGTGTTAAAATTACAGTTTTGGGTTAAAATTAGAGTTTAGGATCAAAATTAGGGTTTAGGGTTTGAATTAGGGTGTTGAGTTTAAAAAAGGGTTTTGGGTCAAAATTAGGGCTCTAGGTTAAAAGCAGGGTTTTGGGTTAAAATTAGGGTTTCTGGTTCAAATTAGTGTTTAGGGTTTGAATTAGGGTTAAGGGTTTGAATTATGGTTGAGTTAAAAATAGGTTTTGGGTCAAAATAGGGTTAGAGTTAGAATTAGGGTTTTGGATTACAATTAGG
>JAUPTC010000842.1:25000-30000 GCA_030762895.1 Sophora flavescens | reverse complement strand
AGGATCCTTTCTGATGCACCTTCAGCCGATCTGGTGTTTGAGCACCCCTTAGAAGGCCACTTCAGGACGATCACCAGTCTCTTGGTGCTTCGGCTCTGCCTCGGAAGGCATCGTCACCTAACACCACGTCCATCCACAACCAAGGTCGAGGAATGACACACCCACAACCTCGCCACACCATCGAGTACCCCACGAAATTGATAAATTTCAAAAGCCAAAATTTTTAAAAACCAACAACATCGCGACGATCCTTTCCGATGCACCTTTTCAACCGATCTGGTGTATGAGTACCCCTTACAAGACCACTTCAGGATGATCACCCGTCTCTTGGTGCTTCGGCTCTGCCTCGGAAGGCATCATCACCTAACACCACGTCCATCCACAACCAAGGTCGAGGAACGACACACCCACAGCCTCGCCACACCATCGAGTACCCCACGATTGATAAAATCGGAAGCCAACATTTTTAAAACGGGTGCTAGCCACATTACGAGGATCCTTTGCGGTGCGCATTCAATCGGTTTGGCATTGGGGACCCCCCCCCCCCCCCAACCTTGGTCACATCTGGACGATCACACATCCTTTCGTGTTGCGGATCCGCCCCTAAAGGCATAACCTAACACAACGTCCATCCACAAACAAGGTCGAGGAGCCACACCCATAAACCTCGACACACCATGGAAAATCCCACAAAAACGGTCCAATCCGATGCCCTCATTTTTCCCCGTGCCCGCCTCCCGGGCCCGCCCGCGCCCCGTCCCATGGAGTCAGTCGGTCGGAAGATGACCTGCTCGAGTCACCTACCATTCCTTGGGCAAGGTCGATGTGCAATGTTGGGGGATCATTGCACGGGCGTTTGGGGGGTGGACCATGGTGCACCAGGCTTGGCACCAGGTCAGGGTCAGGCTCGCACCTCTCCCCCCTATAATAGCATAATATGCAAAGACCCATTTTCTAGCACAAGACAACCTTTTTGCTGGGGAGACATACTCTTTTTTTCCAAGCTAGAGGTCGAATTTTGGCATATTTTTTGCAGGAATGCTTATAAATATGGGATCTAGTGGACGAAAAATTTACAGAATTTTTCACCATACCATTTCTTTTATAAATTTTCAAAGTGGAAAACCGAAAAATTTCTAAAAATCGGAAAATGGGTCTAGCCATCGAATTTTAAGCTGATTTTTTGCAGGTACACTACTTATAATATTCCCAACGTGCCCAGAAAGTTTCGTGGTATTTCATGAATGTTTTGATTTTTTATGATTTTTCAACCGAAATCAGGGACATGCGACAGTTCAACGACAAGGTACCTAGGCTACAAATTGATTTTTGACCTGAATTTTTGCAGGCACTCTTGCTATACTATTTCCATATTTACCACCAAATTTCGTTGCATTTCATTAAGGGGTTGGAGTTTTGGGAACTTTTAGCCGAAATGTGGTATACTAGCATACTTAAACATGTGGTGGACCCTGGTTTACAGGTTTACTTTTCCACCATGCCTTCTAAAAAGTCTAGGGGTGGTCAGGGGAATGCTCTCAATCTTGTATCCCAACATTTTCTCGTCGGTGCTCGGTGCATCTGCGAATGTGCCGAGCACGGTGGTCATCCACGAGTCACTAGCCACCCAAAATGAACCTCCAGGTCCCGACACCAACACCTTCAACCAGTCAGGGCCATGTACACCAGACCCAGGCAACCTTGGTTCTTGTCCGCACCGATCGAGTCAGGTCAGGAATCTGGTGCACCACACCGAGCCAAATCCGGAATCTGGTGCACCACACGGAGCCAAATCATGAATCTACTGCACCACACCGAGCCAAACCATGAATCTGGAGCACAAGACCGAGCCATATCCGTCACCTGGTGCACCACACCGAGCCAAGTCAGGAATCTGGGGCACCAGACCGAGTCAAATCAGGAATCTGGTGCACCAGACCGAGCCAAGTCAGGAATCTGGTGCACCAGACCGAGCCAAGTCATGAATCTGGTGCACCAGACCGAGCCAAATCAGGAATCTGGTGCGCCAGACCGAGCCATGTCAGGAATCTGGTGCACCACACCGAGCCAAATCATGAATCTGGTGCACCACACCGAGCCAAGTCAGGAATCTGGTGCACCAGACCGAGCCAAGTCAGGAATCTGGTGCGCCACACCGTGCCAAGTCAGGAATCTGGTGCACCATACCGAGCCAAGTCAGGAATCTGGTGCACCACACCGAGCCAAACCATGAATCTGGTGCACCACACCGAGCCAAGTCATGAATCTGGTGCACCAGACCGAGCCAAGTCAGGAATCTGGTGCACCAGACCGAGCCAAGTCAGGAATCTGGTGCACCACGCCGAGCCAAGTCAGGAATCTGGTGCACCAAGCCGAGCCAAGTCATGAATCTGGTGCACCACACCGAGCCAAACCATGAATCTGGTGCACCATGGTGCACCACACCGAGCCAAGTCAGGAATCTGGTGCACCACACCGAGCCAAACCATGAATCTGGTGCACCACACCGAGCCAAATCAGGAATCTGGTGCACCACACCGAGCCAAGTCAAGTCATGAATCTGGTGCACCAGGTCGAGCCAAATCATGAATCTGGTGCACCAGATGGGTGCACCACACCGAGCCAAGTCTGGAATCTGGTGCACCAGACCGAGCCAAGTCAGGAATCCGGTGCACCACACCGAGCCTAACCATGAATCTGGTGCACCATGGTGCTCAACACCGTGCCAAGTCAGGAATCTGGTGCACTACATCGAGCCAAACCATGAATCTGGTGCACCACACCGAGCCAAGTCAGGAATCTGGTGCACCACACCGAGCCAAGTCAGGAATCTGGTGCACCACGCCGAGCCAAGTCAGGAATCTGGTGCACCAAGCTGAGCCAAGTCATGAATCTGGTGCACCAGACCAGTGCACCACACCGAGCCAAATCATGAATCTGGTGCACCACACCGAGCCAAGTCAGGAATCTGGTGCACCAGACCGAGCCAAGTCAGGAATCTGGTGCACCACACCGAGCCAAACCATCAATCTGGTGCACCATGGTGCACCACACCGAGCCAAGTCAGGAATCTGGTGCACCACACCGAGCCAAACCATGAATCTGGTGCACCACACCGAGCCAAATCTGGAATCTGGTGCACCAAGTCGAGTCAAGTCATGAATCTGGTGCACCACACCGAGCCAAGTCAGGAATCTGGTTCACCAAGCCGAGCCAAGTCATGAATCTGGTGCACCAGACCGGTGCACCACACCGAGCCAAATCATGAATCTGGGGCACCACACCGAGCCAAGTCTGGAATCTGGTGCACCACACCGAGCCAAACCATGAATCTGGTGCACCATGGTGCACCACACCGAGCCAAACCATGAATCTGGTGCACCACACCGAGCCAAATCAGGAATCTGGTGCACCACGCCGAGTTAAGTCATGAATCTGGTGCACCAAGCCGAGCCAAGTCATG
Organism: Sophora flavescens; assembly: GCA_030762895.1. Classification (NCBI taxonomy): domain Eukaryota; kingdom Viridiplantae; phylum Streptophyta; class Magnoliopsida; order Fabales; family Fabaceae; genus Sophora; species Sophora flavescens. Next base: position 26,537 of record JAUPTC010000842.1, on the reverse strand, counting down.
AATCTGGTGCACCAGGTCGAGCCAAGTCTGGAATCTGGTGCACCACACCGAGCCAAACCATGAATCTGGTGCACCACACCGAGCCAAATCAGGAATCTGGTGCACCACACCGAGCCAAGTCAGGAATCTGGTGCACCACGCCGAGCCAAGTCAGGAATCTGGTGCACCAAGCCGAGCCAAGTCATGAATCTGGTGCACCAGGTCGAGCCAAGTCATGAATCTGGTGCACCAGACCGGTGCACCACACCGAGCCAAATCATGAATCTGGTGCACCACACCGAGCCAAGTCAGGAATCTGGTGCACCACACCGAGCCAAGTCAGGAATCTGGTGCACCACACCGAGCCAAACCATGAATCTGGTGCACCACACCGAGTCAAGTCAGGAATCTGGTGCACCACACCGAGCCAAACCATGAATCTGGTGCACCACACCGAGCCAAATCAGGAATCTGGTGCACCACACCGAGCCAAGTCAGGAATCTGGTGCACCAAGCCGAGCCAAGTCATGAATCTGGTGCACCAGACCGATGCACCACACCGAGCCAAATCATGAATCTGGTGCACCACACCGAGCCAAGTCAGGAATCTGGTGCACCACACCGAGCCAAGTCAGGAATCTGGTGCACCACGCCGAGCCAAGTCAGGAATCTGGATCACCAAGCTGAGCCAAGTCATGAATCTGGTGCACCAGACAGGTGCACCACACCGAGCCAAATCATGAATCTGGTGCACCACACCGAGCCAAGTCAGGAATCTGGTGCACCACACCAAGCCAAGTCAGGAATCTGGTGCACCAGACCGAGCCAAGTCAGGAATCTGGTGCACCACACCGAGCCAAACCATGAATCTGGTGCACCATGGTGCACCACACCGAGCCAAGTCAGGAATCTGGTGCACCACACCGAGCCAAACCATGAATCTGGTGCACCACACCGAGCCAAACCAGGAATCTGGTGCACCACACCGAGCCAAGTCAGGAATCTGGTGCGCCACACCGAGCCAAATCAGGAATCTGGTGCACCAGACCGGTGCACCACACCGAGCCAAGTCAGGAATCTGGTGCACCACACCGCGCGAAATCATGAAACCGGTGCACCACACCGAGCCAAGTCAGGAATCCGGTGCACCAGAACCTGGCTACCTTGGTTCCTGTCCGCACCGACCGAGCCAGATCCGGCACCTGGTGCACCCGGGGACCCGTGCCCGGTGCACCATTCCTTCGTTCCCTTGGTTCCTTTCCGCACCGATCGAGGCCGATCTAAGCTGGGTTGGAGTTAGCTGTCACCGAGATAACAACTACAACTACAACTACTACTACTACTATATATATATATATATATATGTATATATATATATATATATGTATATATATATATATATAATATACATAATAGCCAAGCACCTCCCCCCTATAATAGCATAATATGCAAAGACCCATTTTCCAGCACAAGACATCCTTTTTGCTAGGGAGACATACTCTTTTTTTCCATGCTAGAGGTCGAATTTTGTCCTTATTTTTTGTAGGAATGCTTATAA
>JAUPTC010000842.1:15000-20000 GCA_030762895.1 Sophora flavescens | reverse complement strand
TCCCCTAGCTCCCATTTTTATAAGCATTCCTGCAAAAAATCAGGCCAAAATTCGACCTCTAGCATGGAAAAAAAGAGTATGTCTCCCCAGCAAAAAGGATGTCTTGTGCTGGAAAATGGGTCTTTGCATATTATGCTATTATAGGGGGGAGGTGCCTGGCTATTATATATATATATATATATATATATATATATATATATATATATATATATATATATATATATATATATATATAGTAGTTGTAGTTGTTATCTCGGTGACAGCTAACTCCAACCCCGCTTAGATCGGCCTCGGTCGGTGCACGTGATGCACCAGATTCCTGACTCGGTCGGTGCGGAAAGGAACCAAGGGAACGAAGGAATGGTGCACCGGGCACGGGTCCCCAGTTGAACCACATGCCGGATCTGGCTCTGTCGCTGCGGACAGGAACCAAGGTAGCTAGGTTCTGGTGCACCTGATTCCTGACTTGGCTCGGTGTAGTGCACCGATTTCATGATTTTGCGCGGTGTGGTGCACCTGATTCATGATTTGGCTCGGTGTGGTGCACCGGTCTGGTGCACCAGATTCTTGACTTGGCTCGGTGTGGTGCACCAGATTCCTGACTTGGTTAGGTGTGGTGCACCAGATTCCTGATTTGGCTCGGTGTGGTGCACCATATTCATGGTTTGGCTCGGTGTGGTGCACCAGATTCATGATTTGGCTGTGTGGTGCACCAGTCTGGTGCCCCAGATTCTTGATTTGGCTCGGTATGGCCCACCAGATTCCTGACTTGGCTCGGTGTGGTGCACCAGATTCATGGTTTGGCTCGGTGTGGTGCACCAGATTCCTGACTTGGCTTGGTCTGGTACACCAGATTCCTGACTTGGCTCGGTGTGATGCACCAGATTCATGATTTGGCTCGGTGTGGTGATGACAACCAAATGCCAAAAGATTCCTCCCAACTAAGCTTCCAAATTCGTGTAAAACTAAAAACAATATTTTCGTCATGATATAAGCCGAATCTGGTCAAGAAGCTTGAAATACAATTTGTAGATAATCTCCTCAGCTTTCCAACGCATCAAAGAACGTATCAATCGGAGATTTATAGCTCAAGATACAGCCCAAACAAGAACTTGGGTTCATTACAAACGAAAATAAAATTTTCATCAAAACTAATTTGGCCTTAAATTGGACATCATTCTTGGTTTGCATCATGTGGTGCGCCGGTCTGGTGCACCAGATTCATGACTTGGCTCGGTGTGGTGCACCAGATTCCTGACTTGGCTCGGTCTGGTGCACCAGATTCTTGACTTGGCTCGGTGTGGTGCGCCAGATTCCTGATTTGGCTCGGTGTGGTGCCCCAGATTCATGGTTTGGCTCGGTGTGGTGCACCAGATTCCTGACTTGGCTCGGTGTGGTGCACCATGGTGCACCAGATTCATGGTTTGGCTTGGTGGTATGCAAACCAAAAGATTCCTCCCAACTAAGCTTCCAAATTCGTGTAAAACTAAAAACAATATTTTCGTCATGATATAAGTCGAATCTGGTCAAGGGGCTTGAAATACGGTTTGTATATAATCTCCTCAGCTTTCCAACGTATCAAAGAACGTATCAATCGGAGATTTGTAACTCAAGATACAACCCAAACAAGAATACGGGTTCATTACAAACGAAAATAAAATTTTCATCAAAACTAATTTGGTCTTAAATTGGACATCATTCTTGGTTTGCATCATTCCCTCCCTCTTGAAGAGAATTCGACCTCGAATTTATTGCCTTAAGGATTTTTCTTTATCCTCCGTGATCGAATGGAAATTGATAGAAATCATCAAATGTAGCAAGTAGGCATAACACATTTCCATCTTGTACAATCAACATCCCAACACATTCCTCAAGATTGTTGTGATTCTGAATCAAATGAACAACATACCTTTGGGCGGCCATGCATGTTTCCAAAACATGGGGTACTTCCTTTGGGATTAAATCTTTAATTACATCGGTTGTCTTGCAAGCTTCCTTTGGAATCAAATCTTCAATTTCATTGAATGTCTTGCAAGCTTCCTTTGGAGGAACAAACTCGATTTCCTTCGAAAGAGAATCAACACAACTAGGTGAAGAGAATAGTATCAAGACAAGTATTCACGTTTTCTTTTTCCTCCTCACTTTCTTTTTTGCTTTCACATTTTTCTTTTTCCTCATTCTTTTTCTCATTCACCGAACCCTCTTCCATTATTTTTTTCTCACTCATTTGTTTTTTTTCTCACTCTCTCCTTTCAAGTGCATTTGATCTTCACACACTTGTTTTGGTGACAGTGGTCTAAGAGTAATTTTTCGATTATTAAATACAAATGAGTACTTCTTGTTGTCGGCATCATATCTCGCTTGTCGTTCAACCCTCCAAGGACGTCCAAGTAACAAGTGCCTCGTTTCCATGGGCACCACATCACATAACACCTCGTCTTCATATCTCCCAATCCGAAATGATACTCGTATTTGTTTGTTCACCATTACGTCACCGAGATCACTAAACTCCGGGATGCTCCAAATGACATACGGTTGTGGATGCTCTGTAAGAGGAAGTCCTGACTTTTGCACCATGGTGGTACTAGCTAGGTTAACGTATCCCCTTCTATCAATGACCAAGCTACATATCTTGTCCTCCACATAGCATCTAGAATAGAAAAGATTCTCCCTTTGCTTGGCATCATTTTTCTTCATTAGTGACTCCATGAAGAACCCACTAAGAAAAAAATTCAAACTTCCGGAAAAATTGAAAAACAAAATCAACAGTCACTCTAGGAAGGATGCCTCTAGATACCAAATGATATGATCCTAAAAAGGAGCATGTAGATTTTAGGATCTATCCTTGAGTGACAACAAAAAAATGGGAGGTAGGCGCCACAAATCCAAGGGGATTCGATAAGCCAAGGTGAGGTTCGCCACAAGAATCTTGGATTCTTTATAAGAAGAACAAGGGCGGTTCAACCAAGAACCAAAGAGAAACAATATTCTCTCACAAATGGACTTAATCCAAATTTAACTCAAAGTTGTCATTCATGTGTTTAGGGGCGTCTTACATATAGAGAGCTGGCCTAAGATCACGTGTTAATTGGCCTAAAATCACTCATCTCGACTTTTCATGCCCCCCCCCCCCCTAATTATGTGTTGATTACACTTGCTTCTCATATTAAAAGTGTAATCCTCCCATAACCAATTATAATTTAATGCCAAAGATTCCCTCCATAATTTACATAAAAGACTAATAATTTTAAAAGGAGTTACTTGTGGTATGCAAACCAAAAGATTCCTCCCAACTAAGCTTCCAAATTCGTGTAAAATTAAAACAATATTTTCGTCATGATATAAGCCGAATCAGGTCAAGGGGCTTGAAATACGGTTTGTGGATAATCTCCTCAGATTTCCAACGCATCAAAGAACGTATCAATCGGAGATTTGTAACTCTAGATACAGCCCAAACAAGAATACGGGTTCATTACAAACAAAAATAAAATTTTCATCAAAACTAATTTGGTCTTAAATTGGACATCATTCTTGGTTTGCATCAATTATACTTGTTGAATTAAAATAAACAACTAAAATTGGACTCTTCTTCATGGTGCACGCCCCTCTTGTCATGGATCCTTTAGTTGGATAATGTAAGTTAATAATTTGGGCTTCATTCCACCCAATCTTGCATTTGGTCTTGCTTCCATGATGAGAACCATAGTTTGACTTAACACTTGTTGGGCTTTCTTGGTTGTAACATTTGTCATTGTCCCACCAAGTCCTTGGCTAGCTTCTTGAACCATACTCCAAATTGGGCTCATATCAACCTGTGACCCACTTCCCATGATCACGTGGTTAACCCATGACCCTCTTGCCATGCGCCCATGGTTAACCCATGACCCTCACACTATGATCACATGGTTAACCCTGACCCTTACAACATGATCCATGGTTTTCCCATATCCCTCCCGTCATGTTCCCATGGTTAACCCATGACCCACTTGCCATGATCCCGTTAACCCATGACCCATTTTCCATGACCAGTGGTTAACACATGAACCTCATGCCATGATCCCATGGTTAGCCAGTGACCCTCAAATTATGATCCCATGGTTTACCCATGACCCAGTTGCCATGAACCCATGGTCAACCCATGACCCTCACGCCATGATCCCATGGTTAACCCATGACCCAGTTGCCATGATCCCATGGTTAAGCCATGACCCCCTTGCCCTGATCCCATGGTTAACCGATGATCCTCATGCCATGACCACATTTTTAACCGATGACCATCACGTCATGATCCCATGGTTAACCCATGACCCTCCCGCCATGATCCCACGGTTAACCCATGACCCACTTGCCATGATTCCATGGTTAACCCATGACCCTCTTGCCATAGCCCCATGGTTAACACATGACCCTTACGCCATGATCCTATGGTTAACCCATGACCCATTTTCCATCTGAAAAATCAAGAAATGGCCCCTTTCTACATCAAGGAGCTGGTTGTGACTTATGTTTTTGTATTTTCCTCTCTTTTTTTTGATATAAAATGAAGGAAGAATGGTTAAAGATTGAGATGAATTTCGTGGTTTTGGTGGTAGTGAATTAAGGTAGCAGATTGGGAAAACTCAATTGCATGAAATCAACAGAAAAGGATTCAAGGAGCTGTTTAAGGAATAAATGAAGAAGATGGATGAATGGGAGGTAGGGGCCCCACCTTGGTCTAATCCAAGACAAGGATAAGCCTATGAGTGTGAGGATCACCACAAGAAGAGAATTTCTTGATAAGATCAATAAACTAGTCCAATCCAGAACCAAAGAGTATGAACTCAATATTTTGCTAAAATCTTTGTTATTCCTATATTGAAACTTGCGCCCCCTATATATAATGAGGGAGGTTCTTGCTGTTACAAAGAGACAAAGTCCTTCCTTTCTAGGGGTAAAAAAAGAAACTAAAGGAAATTAAAAATAATTATTACTGCTTTGATTGCTCGTCATGACCAGGGGAA
>JAUPTC010000842.1:2500-10000 GCA_030762895.1 Sophora flavescens | reverse complement strand
GGAACGCAAAGGGTCCAATCTGGGATCGACTACCACGAGAGTAGGGGTCGGGTCAATTGGGCACGGCTTTTGTAACCCGAGAGGGAGCTTAAGCTATTAGAGGATAAACTCGCCTTCAAGGCAATTTCGGTAATCAACAAAGGTAAATCAGATTAGCAACATAAACAACCTCAAAGGTAACCCAAATCCCTAGGAATCCGTTTAGATCAAAAACCCCATAAACAATTGTTTTCTGTTTTTATTTTCTGCTCATCTATCTTTTAAATTTCAAATTCAAATCTTTTTCAAAACCATTTACAAAGTCCAGATCTAATCGATTCGAAAACCGATTGCGATTCGAGAACACAGTCTCTGTGGGTTCGATATCTTTTATTACTTGACGGCAGTCCGGTACACTTGCCGGAATCGCACGAGCACGTGCATACGCGCGACATCAAGTTTTTGGCGCCGTTGCCGGGGACTGTGCCTTTTCGAATCTCAATTCAAATTTTGAATTGATTTTTCTGGACCCTTTTCTTTTTGTTTGATTTTTATTTCTGAAATATAAAAAAAAAAACAACAACAAAAAAAAACAAAAAAAATCAAAAAAAAAAATTCTTTTCCTTCTATTGTATCCATCTCTCTGTGAGTTATATGCAAAGATCCCTAAGTCTTGGGAGCCTTAGTGAGATTGATCCGGAGATCGAGAGGACCTTCCACAGACGTAGAAGACTACAAAGAGAGGGAGAAAGGTTGAGTCCCGTTCCACTCATGGCGAATCAACCGGATACAAAACCTTTGAAGGACTACGCAGCCCCAAATGCGAGAGGCTTGCGAACTGGGATTGCAAGGCCAGAGATTGAGGCGGAAAACTATACCATACCGCCCATGCTAATCAACATGATTAGGCAACATCAATTCGGAGGATTGCCTTCGGAGGACCCGACCGATCACATAGAAACATTCTTAGAGTTCACCGATGCAATCAGGATTAATGGAGCCTCAGTCGATGTTGTGCGTTTGAGATTGTTCCCCTCATCTCTCACTGGAAAGGCGAAGGCCTGGCTTAAGTAAATCCCCGCTAACACTTTGACTACTTGGGACCAACTGGAGCAGGCGTTCTTGGAGAAATTCTTCCCTCCATCCAAGACGGCCTACATAAGAACCCAGATCACCGGCTTCTTCCAGAAAGACGGAGAATCATTATCGGAAGCCTGGGATCGTTACAAGGGACTGCTGGAGTCGTGCCCACATCACGGACTCGAGAGGTGGTTAATAGTGCACATCTTCTATAACGGATTGGACTACTCTTCGAAGGTGTCACTTGATTCTGCAGCCGGTGGAGCGTTTATGAATAGGCCTCTCACTGAGGCATTCAACATTATCGAGAATGTCGCCACCAACTACCACCAATGGGGATCCGAAAGAGGTAATAACCCGAACAAGATTTCGGGGGGTAAGTTTGAAGTAAGTAGCATTGATCTGATTAATTCTAAATTTGACTCACTAAATAAACGATTAGATAAGATTGGAAGAGCTAATGTGAGTGCATTAGGTGCTACTAACCTTGTTTGTGAGATTTGTGGAATGCAGGGACATGACATGATGGAATGCCCTCATGGTATCGCTCATGGATCCGGCGCTTCGGGTGAGCAAGTGAACTCTTGCAACAACTTCTACGATACGAACCCGAAGCTGCCCAACTATGCTCCCCCAAATCCCTACAACCAAAGGAGGAACAACCCTTACCTCTCTTACGGCAACTACAGCAACACGCTTAATCATGAGTTCCAAGAGGGTCAAGGTAATAAGAGAGCAGCACCGGGGTATCCTCAGGTACAAAGATCTAAACTCGAGACTTTATTTGAAAGTTTTGTTGAAACTCAGACAAAACAGAATGAGGAGTTTAGACAACAAGGAAGGGCAGTGAGTGAAGCAATAAAGGATCTAGCATCTAAGGTAGACAACTTAGCAACTCATAACAAGATGCTAGAAACACAAATTGCCCAACAAGCCGGCACGTACTCGAGACCTAAGGGTACATTCCCGGGGCAACCCGAAGCAAATCCCAATGAGCATTGCAATGTCATACACTTGAGGGATGATAAGCTTGGGGTGGGGGTAGCTGAAATGGAGGTGGAACCGGAGGAGGACACGAGCGAAAAAGAAGAGCCAGAACCGAAATATGTCCCTCCACCACCGTACCAACCCCCGATACCTTTCCCACAAAGGTTGGTCAAGAGAAAGCAAGTGGAAGAAGAAATTAAGAGCTTAACTGAGGAGCCGATTATCATGGAAAAATCTAATATGCCTCCTAAACTAAAAGACCCAGGTAGTTTCTCTATCGCTTGCTCGATTGAAAAAGTGGAAATAGACCCAGCCTTATGTGACTTAGGGGCTAGCACGAGCTTGATGTCCCTCACTATCATGGAAAGGTTGGAAAGCAAAGAGTTGAGACCATTCAAATTCCCCTTACAAATTGCGGATGGCTCAACTAGGACTCCTCTAGGCATACTAGAGAATGTTCCTGTAAAGGTAGGGAAAATTCTCATCCCTACCGACTTCCTGGTATTGGACATGAAAGGGAATTCTAAATTCCCCATCATTTTAGGAAGGCCATTCTTGGCAACCGCTGGGGCAGTGATAGATGTAAGGAATGACAAACTCTCTCTAAATATAGAGGAAGGTAGGGTAAATTTTCAATTGACTAACTCTTGTAACAACCCTCCTTTTGAGAGCCATGTGTGCAGAATTGATGTAACGTCTCCAGCGGTAGAGAAAGAACTTAGCATGGAAGCAACCCCCAAGATATGCATGGTTGAAGATGCACCCAGTGGTGAAGTTGGAATTGCTGTCCATGCAGAAACAAAACTTCCGCCGGGAGGAAGGAAGGCTAGGAAGCTCCGAGGGAAAAGAGCAAAGCGGAAGCGCAATTGGCCGCATGAGCAGAATCGGTTATTTGAAGGAGCTCCATGGAAGAGAAGTGTTCCGGCACATCTACGCCCAGCCGACCCCGGTTAACTGAAGGAAGTATGGTCAAGCTTAAGACCATAAATAAGCGCTTCTTGGGAGGCAACCCAAGTTTTCTTTCCCCTTTTCCTTTTGTTTTTGAATTAACCTCTTGAATAATTTGAGAAGATCAAGAGGCAAAAATATCATTAATAGGTTTGTCTAGTGTTTAAAGGTTGAGAAAGAGAAGAAGAGCATAAAAAAAGATAAAGTCAGAGGCCATCACGCCCTGGCCGTGACAGTGGTCACGGCCGTGATGAACTAAACAAGAGCACAGAAAGGATCACGGCCTAGCCGTGACAACCATCACGGGCGTGATGAGTAGGATGCCAAAGCCAGAGAGCATCACGGCCTAGCCGTGATGTAGATCACGGCCGTGACAGGGCAACTCCTGAGGACCAGAAACGATCACGGCCTGCCCGTGAAGAGCCTCACGGCCGTGATGAAATTTCTACCCAAGTTTTAACTGGAATGTGAAGCCAACACCCGCTACCAACTCGGTAAGTTGTTCCATTTTTCTCCTCTCTCCGACTTGATTATTTACATTGGAGACAATGTAAGTAATCAAGCTTGGGGTGGGGGTATTTATTTTTGCATTTGCATTGTTGCTTTCATATTGCATTCTCATAGGCATAGATTGGTATGATCACATTCTCTAGATTGCCCCTCACTTAGAACATGCATCCGATTGTGAGAACTTGGAGCCAAATGAATTGAGATAGTGAATTTTCGAACCCAATTTTTCATTATTCTTGTGATATGGCTAAAAATAAAAATTCTTGAGATAGTCATTTGATAGTTGATAATTAGCATGTGGTTCCTTAGACTTGTGTACCTCACTGATTTTTGAACTACTAAATGTAAGATTTTGAGCCAAAAGGGGTATTCACTAAATCTACCCCATTTCTTGTGATAGAGAGTTGTAATTCCTCATGGACTGTATTTTCTAGAACTTGACTTGAAACCATTTCAAAACTTAAAAATTTCTGAAAACATTTTTGGAAATGATTGAGGCACTAGGTATTTTTCCGGCCTCCCGAGCTTTGAATGATAAATGCTACCCCTTAGTTGCCCAATTTTGAGCCTAAAGAAAAAAATACTTTTCTTGGTACCATGATTTAATTTGATAAATAATGCATGGTATGGCACCTTTTAAAGTATTACAAAAAGGGCAAAATGGTAGTTGGAAAAAGTATGGGATGAAAAAGCTAGAAAGTAATTTCTCTTGAGCTATAAATCTCCCCTTCTCCAAACAAATAAAAATGAAATAAACAGAAAAAAATGGAGAAGGGGATGACAAAGAAAGTGAGAAATGAAAAGGAAAAGAAAAAGAAAAAAAAATAAGAGAAGGAAGAAAGGTGGAAAAGTAAACCAATGCCAAAAAGGGGTATTTTAGAAGGTGTCATACTTTGTAATGTTTGATAATCTGTCTAGCCTTCTTGAAATTCCCTTTCCTTGATTTTCCCACCTAATAATAAATCCCATGGCCACATTACAACCAAAGGAAAAAACCTCTTGATTCTTAAGTGTTTTCATAAATAAAGTAGAGATTTGGTTAATAGTCAAGTCTATGGTAAAATACTTTCCTTGAGGAAATGGAGTGAATTGTCATAAACCCCAAAACACTTGAGTGAGGTGAGGCGAGTGCCCAAATCAGTGAGAACATGAACTTGAAGAACCTAAGCTTCTAATTGGACTTGAACTTGATTATCTCTTAAGTGCTTATTGAATATGCCTATCACTTGGATTAGCTTCTAGGGTTTTTGGTTCACTATCCATGCTTTGATTGATTTATCTTATGGCCTGAGTAATTGCTTGAGGACAAGCAAAGTTTTAAGCTTGGGGTGATTTGATGAGTGTGATTCCACATCATCTTTGTCCATCATTTTGCATGCATTTTCATGTAGTATAGGCATATTTTTATTAGATTTTAGGTTAATTTTCCTTTGGAACGGGTAAGGCAGTTTTCGTGTGTTGTTTTGCAGATATCAAGGGTAAATTGCTCAAGATCAACCATGATGAAGTTTGGATGAAGATGGAGCTTTAAAACTGAAGAAAATGAGCCAAACAGAGCCCATCACGGCCTAGCCGTGATGCCCATCACGGCCTAGCCGTGATGCCCATCACGGCCATGATCGAGCAAAAACTGAAAAAGAAGAAAGGCTGAAGTCAGAGTCTGTCACGGCCTGGCCGTGATAGCCATCACGGCCGTGACCCAAAACCACCACAAGTCAGAGCACATCACGGCCCAGCCGTGAAATTCATCACGGGCCATGAAAGGAAGGCTCGCGTCTCGAGCAACATTTCGCGTCGCGAGAGACCGAATTTTCCAGAATTGGCAAAGGCAGAGACCGTCACGGCCTGGCCGTGATGGCCATCACGGCCGTGACGCGCATTACTTGGACCTGAAGAAACCGAAATAGATCAGATTTTGAGTTGGTTTGGGACTCTAACTTCCACATTTCTATAAATAAGGATCAAGGCATCAGATCCGGGGGATAGAGAACACACATTGGAGGAGATCCATAACAACAAAGACTTAGGCATAGATCTCTCTTCTCCTCTTCTTTTCTCTTCTCTGATTTTTGTATTTTCTATTATGTTGTCAACCCAGCTTGTCATCTCCATGGCAAGACTGGAGTAGTAGTTTGTTTCTAGGGACTAGGGCTCTGCCCGAGGTTTGTAAATGATGTTGATTTGATGTAAAATCGTTGTTGATTTCGTTATTGTTTTAGATCTGATTTCTAGTGTGTTAATCACTCATAAATTTCGGCAACCGTTTATTTGCGTGACGTAGACATTCTAAGGAGGAACCTAGCAGTGAACTTAGGATTTCTAGGGTGTTTCACTCGTAAAGCCCGACAGCCAATGGTTTGTGAGATGTGAATGATCCAAGGAGGAACCTAGCGGTGAACTTATGTTATTTGCATGACTGAGACATTTCAAGGAGGAACCTAGCGGTGAACTTGGGTGTCGGACCTATAGAAGTCAGACTTGGGACTGAAATCACGAGAGTTAGAAGCCGTCCCTCGAGGAGCAACGAGTTGTCACGGAACGTAAAGGGTCCAATCTGGGATCGACTACCACGAGAGTAGGGGTCGGGTCAATTGGGCACGGCTTTTGTAACCCGAGAGGGAGCTTAAGCTATTAGAGGATAAACTCGCCTTCAAGGCAATTTCGGTAATCAACAAAGGTAAATCAGATTAGCAACATAAACAACCTCAAAGGTAACCCAAATCCCTAGGAATCCGTTTAGATCAAAAACCCCATAAACAATTGTTTTCTGTTTTTATTTTCTGCTCATCTATCTTTTAAATTTCAAATTCAAATCTTTTTCAAAACCATTTACAAAGTCCAGATCTAATCGATTCGAAAACCGATTGCGATTTGAGAACACAGTCTCTGTGGGTTCGATATCTTTTATTACTTGACGGCAGTCCGGTACACTTGCCGGAATCGCACGAGCGCGTGCATACGCGCGATATCAATGGTCCCTGCGGATGTTGACGTAATGTGATTTCTGCCCAGTGCTCTGAATGTCAAAGTGAAGAAATTCAACCAAGGACGGGTAAACGGCGGGAGTAACTAGGACTCTCTTAAGGTAGCCAAATGCCTCATCATCTAATTAGTGTTGCGCATGAATGGATTAACGAGATTCCCATTGTCCCTGTCTACTATCTAGCGAAACCAAAGCCAAGGGAACGGGCTTGGCGGAATCGGCGAGGAAAGAAGACCCTGTTGTGCTTGACTCTAGTCCAACTTTGTGAAATGACTTGAGAGGTGTAGGATAAGTGGGAGATGGAAACAGTGAAAGTGGAATACCATTACTTTTAACGTTATTTTACTTATTCCGTGAATCGGAAATGGGGCGCTGCCCCTGTTTTTGGACCCAAGGCCGGCCTTGTCCGGCCGATCCGGGCAGAAGACATTGTCAGGTGTGGAGTTTGGCTGGTGCGGCTGATGAGTGTGATTTCACCTCATCTTTGTCCATCATTTTGCATGCATTTTCATGTAGTTTAGGCATATTTAATTTGATTTTTGGTTAATTTTCCTTTGGAACGGGTAAGGCGGTTTTCGTGGTGTTGTTTTGCAGAAATCAAGGGTAAAATGCTCAAAATCAACCATGATGGAGTTTGGATGAAGACGGAGCTTTAAAAGTACAGAAAATGAGCCACACAGAGACCATCACGGCCGAGCCGTGATGCCCATCACTGCCATGATCGAGCAAAACTGAAAAAGAAGAAAGGCTGAAGTCAGAGTCTGCCACGGCCTGGCCGTGATACCCATCACGGCCGTGACCAAAAACCCCCACAAGTCAGAGACCGTCACGGCCTAGACGTAATTCTTATCACGACCATGAAGCAGGAGGCTCGCGACGCGAAACTAGGCTCGCCACGTGAGAGCTTGAAGTCCACAAAATTGCCAGAAACAGAATCCGTCACGGCCTGGCCGTGATGGCCATCACGGCCGTGACGCGCATTACTTGGATCAGAAGCAACCGAAATAGATCAG
>JAUPTC010000841.1:0-34487 GCA_030762895.1 Sophora flavescens | reverse complement strand
AAATAAATTGTTTTTAATTTATCTAAAAAATTGTCAAATAAGTGCTTAAAAGTCTCAAACACATGTTGCTTGGAGAACCTGGCCACAACCTCCTGATGATATGGGCTCGCTGCTTTTACATGATTTATTGCTAGGCTTGGCAGTTAGTTAGTTTGTCTTTTGTTGTTTTAATTTCTTTTATTCACAAAAAAAAGAGAGTCTCAAACACATTACAACTATACTTGTCTTATAAAATATTTATTAAATAAATATTATAATTTTGATGAATAATCAAGATACTCAGTATCTCTATCAACATGTGGTTGGTCTAAGTGATAACTGGCTCTAACCCCTTTAGCAAATGGTCAGGGGTTCGATCCTTGACTCTTGCATATGGAGAAAATCTGGTTGGGAGAGGTCAACCCTTCAATGCAGTCCAGTACCTCAAGGGATTAGTCCCTGCAGTTGCATGCGGGGGATACCCTGAAAAAAAAAAAAAGATACTCAGTATCTCTTCTTATTAAATAAATCTTAATTTATTTATTTTTAGCAAAAAAACTTATTTTCTCTCTCCCTGTTAAAGTTGCTTTTAATTATTCACTCTCTTCAATAAATATGATAAACTTAAACCGTTAGATTAACTTAATTCACACGTACATATTTTTTTGTTGAGAACTCACACACACACACTAATATATATTTATATATATATATATATATATATATATATATATATATATATATATATATATATATATATATATATAAGATGTATCTAGTGAGAGCACATTTTTTATATGAGATTGATCAGAGTAGTAGATCTTGGCCATACAACCATATATGGATGGTTAAGATTGAAAGTTATTTCATGATTTAAAAATGTCACATGACCGCTTGAAAAAATCACATGACTTTGTGGTTTAATCTTGACCATTAAAAATTTGATCATATGACTATGATATAATCCTCTTACTCTCACATAAATAAGACACTCTCAGTTGATATGGCCCACACACACACACACAAATATATATATATATATATATATATATATATATATATATATATATATATATATATATTCACAATTTTGACATTTCAAATTATAAATAAGCTGTTAATTATATTTGACCATATCAGGTTTTTTCTAATAAACAAATTTTAATTGCTAACTTATTATGTTAATAAGGGTGAGATTCAAGTCTTACACCTGAGTTTCAAACTTAACAAATTATACTTAAATAAATATTTGTGTTATTTGAATATTTAATATTACTAAGAATTTTTTTACTGATATTTATGTTCAAATGATTTAAATTTATTTTATAATAATGTTGAAATCACTTATATAAATAGGCAAATTCTTAAGACGTCAAAAGCGACATATTTTATTTATTTGTTACCCAAAAAAAAAGCGGCATATTTTTATATTTTTTAACCAATGACATATTTTTATTAAAAACAGTATATTTAACATATATCGTATTTAGATTTCAATGAAAACATATCTTTCTTTATTTTTAAACATACATTTTAGCAAATTTTATATGGATTTAATTGGTATGTATTGATAGTGTAAAGGTTTTTTACACTGCCAACCAATCAGAAATTTACTCATTATTAAAAATACTTGACTCAAATCCTTACTACCTTAAAAATCGTTTATACCTTGATTTTCGATTGGTTGACAGTATAAAAAACTTTACACTAACAATATATATCAAATAAACTCATTTTATAATATACTCAATTTTATATCTTTATTATTTAGTAGCCAAAACTTACATATTAACGCAGCTACTAATAAACTCATAAGAAAATCAATAATAATTGATAGTATGTAAATAAATCATATTTTATGGATTAACTTTTAGTCTGAACCTGTAACATCCCTGGATGCTTTATGGATTGACGACTGTCCCCACAAACCAACACGGGTCTTTTCAGCGTGCTTTGTCCTCACTCACACGCTTCTGGGAAAACTTCCCAGGAGGTCACCCATCCCATAATTGCTCCAACTCAAGCACGCTTATCTATGGAGTTCTTAAGTGATGGGCTACCGAAAAGAAGATGCATCTTTTTAGTATAGGTAGTACCAGTCAATTCATATAAGCCTTCCTCAACTATATAGTCCCATACCTACACAGTCTCAAGATCCCTCTCATTCCAGTGTGTAATCGGTTCATTCATGTGTCCCTCCACCTAGAAGCCTGCCAGAGCCGCTCCTTGTCCGTGCCTTCTTGCACCAAGACCACTCCCGCCCCTCGTTGGCACCGGGAGAGGTGCCGCTTTGATTCCATTTGAAACATCCCTGACTGCTTTATGGATTGATGACTGTCCCCACAAACCAACACGAGTCTTTTCAGCGTGCTTTGTCATCACTCACACGCTTCCCGGGAAAACTCCTAGGAGGTCACCCATCCTAGAATTGATCCAAGTCAAACACGCTTAACTATGAAGTTCTTAAGTGATGGGCTACCGAAAAGAAGATGCATCTTGTTAGTATAGGTAGTACCAATCAATTCATATAAGCCTTCCTCAACTGTATAGTCCCATACCTACACGGTCTCAAGATCCCTCTCATTCGGGTGTGTAATCGGTTCATTCATGTGTCCCTCCGCCTAGAAGCCTGCCAGGAGTCGCTCCTTGTCCGTGCCTTCTTACACCGACGACCACTCCCTGCCCTTGTCGGCACCCGGGTGTTACAGAACCCACATTAATTAACCCTTTAAGTCGAATGAATTCATTAAAGTATCCCATGGTTTAGATCCTTTGAACCCGTTATGAGATCATATTTAATTTAACAGATTGGACAAGGTTTTACTCCTTAATTCTCAATGACTTTTAATGGATAAGAAAAAAAATCACTTTTTCTTCTCTACACCGTGGTTAATCTTTTGATCAGACACTGATTAATCTGTTTATACCACTTCTCACGAATAAAATTCTCACTAGCACGCTCTAAAAGTTAATTGGGCGTCTTTAGCGTGTCTCTATTCAGCACAAGTAAATTTCCAAAAGCAAATTCTCATGGACCAGACACGTACCACTTCTCACGTGCCAACACAACCCATCTGGTGTCTTTGGCCCATTATAAATCTATAGCTACCTTCACCGCTTGCACACAAACAACTAATAGGGTTTCTCTAAAACTGCATTTGTCTCTGCCGCCGCCAAGTGATTCATTCTATCATACTGGTACACTATATACTTCTAACTCCATATTATTTATCTCATTTTCATCTTGATTAATCTGCCTTATCTTTTGTTGGTAAACTTGGCATCTTTCCTGCTGTTTAAAACTGTTTTGCTCTCTTGTTCTCGTTAGATTCATGACTGAGTTCGTAGATCCCTCTTCTTTGATCATTGGTGCTGGTCTGGATTGATGGAAACTATTGATTAAGTCTTACATTTCTTCACCTTCTTTGTTATGCTTTGCCCTGCTGTTAGGAAGCTATGCAGAAGCAATATTCGGCGATTATGATTTCTTTGATTAAACCAAAGTGAACGACTTTACCACTTTGCCATAAAAGGTAAATTGATTAGAATGACTTACTTTTAGAAATTATTTATCGGTTTATATTGTTATGAAATTATTTATCAATGAGATGTTTTTGGACACGTGGTATTATTTTTTATGTTTTTTTTTATCTCTGACAGATCAAAGATACCAATCAAAATGACTCTTTTAAAGACACCACTTTGAGTGGAGCCTACCATAAAAAAAACTGCATCCTGCAACAACACAGGAGAGGCGCTACTGCACCTTGGCCCCCCTTCCCAACACAAAATAACCCCCACCCACCCCCATTATTGCTCCCCTCCCACCCAACCGTCCAAATTAAATCCCCTCACCCCTTTCCTTTAATACCCCCACCCCATCCCATGCGCCCGCTCCCTTCCCCCTCCCCCTCCCTCTCCCCCTCCTGTATAAATCAGCAGATTTTTTAGCCCCCTCCCCAGTCCCAATTCCTACAGCACCTCTTTCCCTTCTTCATAGTTCTAAGTGTAATTTTTTTTAGCGGTGTTCATTTTAAATTCGTGGAAACTTCCTTTTAATTTTACAAGATAAATTTTTTATGAGTACTGTAGTAATTGGTGATTATTTATTGATGTTGATTCATACTGTTAATATTTTATTTTTTATGTTTTCTACTTGTTGTTAGGGTATATTTTTTGGTTGCTTGTTATTTTAAAGCCACACATTAATTATATTTATCATTAATGTCATTGTTACTCTTAATAATTTAACAGTAATAATTTGGTGATTATTTATTGGTGTATATTATATTGTTAATTTTTTTTATGCATCTTATTATTTTAATTGCTAATTGTTGTTAGGGTATATTTTTTTGTTGCTTGTTATTTTAAAGCAACACATTAATTATATTTATTATTAATGTCATTGTTACTCTTAATAATTTAACAATAATAATTCGGTGATTATTTATTGGTGTAAATTCATACTGTTAATATTTAATTTTTTCATACATCTTGTTATTTTAATTGCCAATTGTTTTTGTAAATAACAGTTAAAAAATTATATTCAATAATTTTAGTTTGATTAATTAGGTTAGTTTAGTTAGTTAGTGTGTTAATTAATTATATAATAATAAAATCATATCAAGAAATAAAAACATTAATTAGTTTTAATATCCAGAAAAAACGCACATTTAGACCCACCAGATCAGATGGCACGTTCAGCAAAGCCAGTATCTCGTCAGCCGATCGTCCCAATTGATCTTACAACTCAATAGGGCCCGCTCTCCTGTGTTCATTAAACACAACAAACACGTGGCGTATGTCATCATCCTGTGCCAGTGTCATTTGCCTGTAGTGGAAACATCCCTGTGGTCTTTTTTGAGGGCACCAGTAGTAAAGATCAGCAATAATTTTGCTACCAGCTTGGAGCTTGGCATGCACCATCTGCTTCAAATCCTGCAGAGATATGTCCTCATTGATTCGGATGTTTCTTGTGTAATAGCAGTGGACACATGACATCCTCAGGACCGTTTGTAATTCGGTCATTGAAGTAAACAAAAGCAAGTGCGGTTCAACTTCCGTTTCTTGTGTAGGATTGAATGGCACAAGATCAAGCTCCATGATCGAGAGTCGATGTGTTACTCGGGTTCTTAGTCGAAGTGTTACTCGGGTTGAGAGTCGGATAAGAACGGGGAAGAAAGTGTTACCGTAAGAGTAGAAATGAGGAGCAGCGTATTCATATTTATAGAGGGGCGGTTAGGTAAGATAGATGGCCCAGATCTTGCCGACACTTTTAGACGGTCCATATCTTACGGATAATTTTTGACGGTCCAGATCTTGTCGCCATTTTGACGGCCCAGATCTTGCTATTTTTTTATGCATGTTATTTTAATTGTTACTTGTTAATAAGGTATGTTTTTATTGCTGCTTTTATTTTAATTGTTACTTGATATTTTTATTTATACCAATTTTAATAAGTCGTTGCGCTGTCGGCAATTCTAATAATATGTTATAAAATAATAGTAATAATAATAATAATGATAATAGTCTGTTATTTTAGATTAAATAGATTTTATTATATACTGTACATAATTCTAATAATTTTTAATGCCAGGTGAAAAATATGGCATCATCTAGCTCACAATCCAGGGGCACGATTGGTAAACCCCTACCCGGTGGATAAATCACTATTGAAGCTGCAAGAAACACCTGTTTCCCAGTTTGTATGGAATGGATCACCCGATCGAGTTCTTAGACATCGACGCAGACTGAGATTTATCCTGCTGTTTTGGATCTCCCAGAGTCTGTTAGAGATTATCTTCAAACAGTCAGTTTCTTAGGGGTTACCCAAGTAAATATCACCCAACTTGATCACAATTTGATCAGTGCACTTATTGAGCGATGGAGTCCCGAGACACGTACTTTCACATGCCATTCGTAGAATGCACCATCACACTGCAGGATGTTGCTATTATCTGTGGCCTGCGCATTAACGATCCCATGGTTATTGGATCAACTCCTAAAAATTGGAAGCAATATGTCGGTGATCACCTGGGTCTTGTTCTTAATGATTCTGACATGAAAGGTTCAAGAATAAAGTTGAAGTGGCTGGAAGAACATTTTGGACACTTCTCTCAATGGGAGGATAATCATTGGTGGAGGGTTGTATATACACGAGCGTATATACTCAGGTTGATAGGTTGCCTGTTGTTCCCGGATCACTCCGGTGGACATGTGTCACTGAGATATCTTCCACTGTTAGAGAATTTTGAAGTAACAGGCGTATAATAATCATGGTTCAGCTGTCTTGGGTTACCTGCACCGAGAGTTGTGCAAGTCTACATATTATGAAAAGGAGATTTACGGGTTCATGTTGTTGGTTCAAATATGGGTATGGGAAAGAATGCCATCCATTGATCCACAAATCGTGCTTGACCAACGAGATTTTGGTACCCCATACGGTACACGGTAAGTAGCATGTAAAATTCATAATGATGATTGTTTGTAGCTTATACTTGATCTGATATTCCTTTTTTTTTTAAACAATGACAGGTGGCAGTCAGGGATAACTTATAACAGGAATATGCACCCCTTCACATATTATCGTGACTAATTTGACAAAATGAAGCATACTGATGTAAGTAAAAATTTCAATTTAGTTAAAATTAGGAATGTATTGTATTATTTAGTTAAAATTAGGAATGTATTGTATTATTTAGTTAAAAATTTCTATTCCATCTTAGGAGTGTAATTGAATTATTTTGTTCAATGTTTGTAGATTATTTGGTGTCTGTACGACCACGTGGAGATGACAACACTACCCATAATTCATCTAGATGCCATGTACTTATGGAGGGTTGTTCTTCCTTTGATATGCTTCAACATTGTGGAATGGCATCAACCAGATCGTGAAGGGTCAGTCTCTTAGTAGGAGAAGACAACGTCCGGAATAACAGAATTTCTACATACTGCCTATACCGGGATGCGGAGAAGGATATTATTATGCGCCCACCCAGGACCATGATTTGTCACAGCAACCTGCTCCAAGTTATTTTCATGCGGATATGGCAGGACCATCGTCCATGCCTCCCCATTCCTCATCGTCCATGCATACTTATTCCCCTATGATTCCAACTTCACCGCATTTATACTTTACACCACCCGCATATCACCCGACTTATAACACACCATATGCCCCCAACCCCATGATTGAGCAAATACAAAGCACCCCAATGTAGTCTCCTGGATACGGTGGTATGGGTATTGACTTGAACGTTGACTTCTCTACAGTTTTAGACTCTAGCTCTGCAAGTCAAGGCCTAGTTCAAGTTGATCCTAATGTCAGCAAAAATCCACGTCGACAGGCTCGGAGTAAACAATGACAAAGGCATCTTGTCTCCTGTTCAAAGATGATAATTTTTTTTTGGTTTCCCGGGGTATCCTCCCCGCAGAATCATGGAGACTAAACCCTTGAGCCGGGTAGGACCACAAGGGCGGCAAATCTCTCCCTCAAGAGTTTTAACGGTGCTGCATTCTCAGGGTCAAGATTCGAACTCGAGACCTCTGGTTAAGCTGGAAGAGATCCATGCCATCTCATCCAAGTATCCTTGGGTCGTTCAGCATGATGATGATCATACCTCATCATGCTCTCAGTAGTCACCTTACAATTGTATTGTAATTATGTAGATTATCTAATTGATATTTTGTACTTAATGGACATTTCATATTTTGTACTTAATGGAGTTACTTGATATTTTGTTTCGTTAAATTTTTGTTTCATCTTGAAATTGTAGTATTTATTATTATAACAACACATACTAATTATATGCCGTAGCATTAGCATTATTAAAACAAAGCTTAACGACCATACATGGCCTGATGGAATCTAAATATTATCTTTAGTACCAACACCTCCACCTTATTATTATAACAACACTTACTAATTATATGTCGTAACATTTGATTTATTAAAACAAAGCATTGGAAACCATACAAAACAGGGTGTAATTTAAATATTATCTTTAGTACCAACTCCTCCACTTCTTGATCCTCTTGCTCATCGAGGGCAGTGGCGTCGGTTTTGATCCTGAGACCTACACAATCCACATCGTTGCGTCGGTTGTGACTCTACCCAGTCCATCTCATTACGAATGCGGGTTGACTTGGGTCTCCATTTCAGGCGTAACATCGACACATCCGGCACTAAGGTCCAAGGTTGTTGTATCTTGGGTATTTCTTCCTCATTTTCAATCAGAAACCATTGGGGAGCGTAAGCGTTAATGATGCTAGGCCATTTGTATATATCGTTAACATAGTGATCATAGTCGAGCATTATGGCCGCACATGTAGCAATCACATGTGAACATGGCAAGTGAAGTGCCTGAAATCTTACACACTGACAATATTTCGTTTGTAAGTTGACCCTCCAACTGCGACCCCCTCTCTGGGTGACCGGATTGAAAGTCTCTTCTAACTCGAATCGTAGATTCTGGGTGTCATATCGGTGGACCGGATGCGAAGAAGCATCTTCTTGCTATTTCAAGAGCTTCTTCATTGCCTTGTCAGAATATCGGTGATCAGAACTTAGCTTACCTCTCGCTTCTGCACCCCACTGAACAAAATACTCGACAATCCTACCATACAAACACTTAACCAAAGCGGTGATTGGTAAATTCCTAGCACCCTTTAAAATTTTATTTATACATTCAGACAGGTTGGTTGTCATGTGTCCAAATCGACGACCACCATCATCATAAGCCAGTGACCATTTCTCCTTCCTAATGCCATCAATCCACCTTTGTATTTCAGGACTGGTTTCACGAAATTTCTCAAGTTTCCGATTAATGTTTATCTTGCATGCCATGTACCCTATACAAAAATGTTAAATTATTTAGGTCACCATATTATTAAAGAAAACATAAATAAATAAATTACGTAGTTTGAAAAAGACATACCTAGAGTCATCAGTTCCTCCTTCAACCTTTTATTCTTGAATCTCTGGTTGAAATTACTAGCAATATGTCGAAGACAGTATACATGATAAGCATTTGGAGGTTGCCAACCTAGGTGAGGATTTGAAACGATCGATTTAATGCTTTGGTGCCGATCGAAGATCAGACATATACCAGTCTTATTGGTAACATATTCCCGGATCAATCCCAAAACCAAGACCAAGCATCGAACGTTTTTCCTTCCACAACAAAGAAAAAGCAAGCTACAACACATGACTAAGTTTCCATCCTGTGATGTGGCAATCAACAATGTGCCATGATACTTACCATACGTAAATGTACCATCAACCTGCATTATTGGTTTGTAGTGATTAAAGGCATCACAACATTGTCTAAACGTCCAGAAACCATGATGAAACGTGCGATATTGGTTGTTCACATGGTTTCCCACCACATATAGATTGGTCTCGATCTTGTAAAATGAATATGGTGAAAACAATTGTATATATTGTAACCATCTAGGTAGAATGGCATAGGATTCAACCCAATCTCCAAATACCTTCACTATGGCCTTTTGCTTGGCTTTCCATGCTTTTCTAGAAGATATCTTGTACCCGTAAGTACTCAGAATTCTTTCGTGTATCAAAGCGATTGTGATCGATGGCGCTTCTCGAACCATACCTAGGAAGTCGATTTAAATTTAAAGATAGATTACAATTTTAATTAAAAATACAAAAACATGATTGGCTAATGATCGTACCTAGTATGCATGACCATATGAAGTTAGAATCCAACTTTGTGTGGTCTTGCGACAACATCCGATTCACACAATTATGTTGACCACCCCACTTTGTAACCTCCCACTTTAGTGACTTTTTCGACAAGATAGCCCTCAGCCTCCATGGGCATCCTGACACATGATTTGAGCACTTGACATAATAAATGGTTGATTTAGAGTCAACAACTTTGAAATCCTAATGACCATTCATGGAATAATGTATAATAGCCATTTGAACAACCAGTTTACTATCAAATCGCAAGACAACATACAATTCCTGACCCACTTTCCACGATCATGGAACATTTACGCCTTCAAATTCTATGTCCTGATCAGGATGGTCCCGGTTTATATAATTATAATGGGGGGATGAGTGAAGAATGCACCATATGATTGACCTATAAGTGAGTAAAAATGAATAAATTGCCAATTATAATAAAAATAAAAACTAATAATAATAATTCAACTTAAAATTATTAATTGTTGGAGGAAACCAACCAGCTTGATGCGGAACAAAACCACCAGGAACCATCGATGAAACCGGAGCTGCAGCAATTCCAGGTGACGCCAATGCCGATAGAACTATGTTGGAACCCTGTTCAACCTCCTCCTCGGTGTCTGGTGAACCACTAGTTGGTATATCATCTTCATCTGACTCATCCTCCATCTCGCTCGCCCAATCTTCATCTTCGTCATCTTTGTCATCTGAATATGATCCAAGGTTTATCAACACATTTCGTTGCTCGAAATTACTACCCAATGACGGTACAAGGAATGTGGATGTGCCTGTAACATTAATATGAACGTACAACTCAAGTGTTGACATCCACAGATTTTGGATTAAACCATTCAAAGATGTATTCCACATCTCGATCATCAAGAATTTCAACAAGAATATATTTCGCCATGTTACCACATATCATATATCTTGTCACAATTTTTGAAACTGATTGATTTGGTTGCAGCCTCAACTTCGAGTGAATCTTTGCCCTCAAACCCTCGTATCGATATCCGTGTTTTATTTGCACAATTACTTGGTCCCCTTCAAATGTAAATCCTGCTGGTCCATCGAAGACTCTATCATTCGTGTACACAAATACTGTAACTTGGCTCATGATGTATGCCCTACAATGATATCAAATAAATAACAATAACCCATAAATTTACAATTTCCAATAATAGCAATATTAAAAATGATTAACACTTACTAATACTAATAATGATACTTACAAAATAAAAAAAAAATCACAACAACAAATACAAATAATGATATTAATAATATTAACATGATATTTTATATTAAATATGTAAACTTAATAAAAAAATAATATAACAACATTACTATAGCAAAATTAAAATAATAACAATAACCCATAAATTTACAATTTCTAATAATAATAATATTAAAAATTAAAAATAATTAAAAATTACTAATACTAATAATACTAATAATAATAATATTAACATGATATTATAATAAAAAAATAAACTTAATGAAGAAAAATAATATAAGATCATTATTACGGCAAATTATAGAAAAATGTGTAGTAGAAATTATATGAAGATTAAGAGATGGTGGGTTAAATTTTATAAATGATGATGGTATTTATAGGAGGGGGAGGGGGGTAATAATTGGGGACGGTTGGTTTTATTTCTGTTGGGAAGGGGTTGGGGGACTCTGCATGTGCCACGTGTAGGCGCCCGGTCAGTGACGCCTTTGAAGGAGCCACTGACAGTGGCGCCTTTGACCCGTAAGAGACCAAAAAAAAATAAAAAAATGTCATGTGTCCAAAATGACCCCTCATTGGTAAATAGTTTCAGAACAACCCCAAACTAGTAAATAGTTTCTAAAAGAAACCCATTTTGGTCAAAAAACCTAAAAATATCCTACCATGGTGTAAATTTATGTTTTCTTGTGCTGAAGTTTTAGTTCAAATTTGTAATATTTTTTTACATGGAAAGCTTGATAAGGTTTATATGATTTTAATTTTAATTATGGTGAAAAAAAAGGTTTATGAAAAAACAAAATATGCTTCTGATGCTTGCAGGGTTGTGACGTGCTAAAGATTATTAACAACGGTAGGAAAGCTAGCGAATTGATTATCGAGAGCGACTGTATAAAGAGCTTGGTGGAGAATTCTGGGCTGGCATCCTTGCAGGACTATAGTTACACCATGGTGGACAGGAGTATGTTGTCTCCTTTTATGTTTTTGTTCAAATTCGTTATTTTTTACATGAAAGGCTTGATAAGGTTTATATGATTTTAATTATGGTGGAAAAAAAGGTGTGTGAAAGATATCCCTGGGCCTAATTTGGATTCAAGTTTCTCAAAGAATTAGGATTTTGATAGTTTTTTCTTTTTAAGAAAAAAAGGGGAGGGCTGAAAATTTGCTCGTGGCATAAATATACAGTCTATGTTTCGATTAGCATATTGTGTTCAAAATATTAACGAGAAAGCTTCTAATAAAAAATTGATTACCCTTACCTAAAATTTAATCTAATCTAGGGTTCGAAACGTGAACCTACTGATGTATGTTTGATAGACTTTTGGATGAGATATGCTAAACTTTAGTATTTGCATTTTATTTTTTAAAACTAATATAGTTCTCAATAAGAATAATGGGTGGAAGTGATTAAATTAAATGTCATATTAAGTTGAGCATGGTGTGGTGTGAATTTAGGGGTGGCAAAGTGGGTTGGGTCCATCGGGTTAGCCTGTTTAACCCGCCTTTTTTGGCGGGTTGGGTTGAGGTCCTTAACCCATCGACCCACTTTGACCCGCCCCGTCCAACCCACAAAAAAATGGGTTAAATGCGGGGCGGGACGGGTTGGCCCGCCAACCCGTTTGTCTTTTTTTAAAAAATTAAATTAAACGATTTTCTATTTTCTAATTTGGTTATCTCATCTCAGTGAGTGCATGTCCCTGACTCGTAACGTTACGTTAGTAATAGATAATATAAAAAGAGTCTCACTCATTGCCGCAATATGATATGACAATATGATATGACTTCAATGGTACATGATTTAAAATTTAAATGAGCAATCTTGATTTTTTTTATCCTAATATGTTTCATGTTAAATATTTGATGTTGTAAAAGCGATATCACCGATTTAACAATACATTATTATTGCATTGTTTATTTATCTAGCATTTTTTTTGTTTGTTTAATAATGGTATATTTTTTTAGCGGGTCAACATGCCAACCCACAGCCCATTTATTACATTTCTCTCCTTGGCGAGTCAACCCGCCAACCCACCAGAATAGGGGTGGGTTGGGGTGCTCAACCCTACTCCAGATGACGGGTCAACCCGCCCTGCCCTCGCTTAATGGAGGGTTTGTTGTGTGGCGGGTCGTGGCGGGCCAGCCCGATTTGCCACCCCTAGCTGTGATGACTTGATGATGTTTTTTTTTAACCATTATGGTGTAATTTGTTTAGAAAATTATCAATCTGGAACAAGTTGAAAAGAATTTACCTATTTGGGATACGACTTTGAGAAGGAGTGGAAGTGATTAAATTAAATGTCATATTAAGTTGAGTGTGGCGTGGTGTGATGACTTGATGATGGTTTTTTTTTTTTTACCTTTATGATGTAATTTGTTTAGAAAATTACCAATCTGGTGCAAGTTAAAGAGAATTTACCTGTTTGGGGCAAGTTGTATATGAGATATACGACTTTGAAGTCGTACATGACAAATACGACTTCACTTTTTGTTTTTTCTAAAAACATAAAGGAAGTCGTACTTCCCATGTATGACTTCTGTTAAAAAAAAATTATCTGAAGGGGCAAGTCGTACATGAGAAGTACAACCTCCATTATTTTATTAGAAAAAACTAATTAAAAGTGAAGTCGTACATATGAACGACTACAAAGTCGTGTATCCTATATACGACTTACTCCAAATAGGTAATTCTTTTCAACTTGCACTAGTAGATTGGTAATTTGCTCAGTTTATTACACTATAGAGGTCAAAAAACTAATGATGGGTATGTGCATTAAACATGCATAATATAACATATGCCTTAAGCATAACTTTTTTGCAACTGTTATATGCAGTGTTGTCAAATTGACTATCATGGCGTTATGGCATGGAGGATTTTGTGTCAATCGCTATAGACCGTAATGCCTATTATATTCGTTATGTTTTTGCCATAGGATGCAACACCATATTTTTATGGTGGATTTTTGGTTAGCGGCCATAATTTGCCATCTGCCATTGATAACATTTGTTATATGCAAGAATTCCATATAACCCCATTATGCATTCCAGGATTTAGCAATGCATGGCATATTTGATTGTGTGACCTTGTGTAGCTGATCACGACCGCTACAGCTGCTATCGTGGCGGCATGGTGCTTTGCGGACCCACGACGCAAGGCAAAACCATGGTGCATTGCAATTTTGTGTAGTGGTCGTTGCGCCTCTGTTAGAGCCGGAATCGTACCTGTTGCGGCCGCAACACTGAAGAATGGGTGAAAACGCAAAAATACCCTTGATTTATAGCCGTTATAGGGTTTTTTGTGGGCTTTTGGTCATTTCGACCTAAACTTATTCTGAATGAAATAGGTCTTCCCTCCTCTCTTCATTTTGACCTAAACAGCAAGGACCCTTGCTCTGTCCCTTGCTGTTCTATTCGATAGCAACCCTCTGTGCGACCTCCGTGCGACTTCCGCCGGCGACCATCCCTACGACTGACGGCGAACCTCCCTGTGACTTCCGGCGGCCCTGCGACTTCCGTTTCCTCTGTGTGACCTCCTCTGTTCATTTTCCTATGTTCGTCCCATCTCCTCTGTTCTCGTTTCTAGATGGCATCCTAAACAGTACCACCATCCTCCACTGCCGCTTGTGGTTTGGTTAAACCCACTGGGGATAATATTGACCCAGCTTGGGAATGGAATAGCTCAAAGACATCAATAACAAGAGGGCTGTTACATGTGATTTTTGTGGGAAAACTACTACCGGTGGCATAACTAGAGCGAAAAACATCAATGGGTTTGAGGGGTGATGTTAATGACTGCAAGAAAACTCCTCCCGATGTAAGGAAGTATCTGATAGAACTGTTTGATAAGAAAAAGGCCGATGCTTCACATTTGCATGAGATTAACGAAGATGATGAAGAGCAAGAAGAGGTTCAAGAAATTTACAATATTCGAGCCGGAAAACCTACGGCTGATGGTGCTTCCCCTTCTGGCAAGAGAGGAAAAACAGTGAAAGGACCCATGGATTTGCATTATGCTAAGAAGCAAACAAGTGTCAATGTTGCTTGTGATAAAGAAGCATGTGCTAAGACGGTTCAATTTATTGCTCGATTGTTTTATAAGTGTGGAATTCCTTTTAATGTGGTGCATGACAAAAGCTTCAAGGCCATGCTTGAGGCTATTGGCAACTATGGTCCAAATCTAAAGGCTCCAAGCTACCATGAGATGCGGGTTCCACTCTTGAAAAAGGAACTAGTGATCACTCAAAAGATGTTGCGGACACATATGGAAGGGCGAGTTAAAAGCGGTTGTTCTATAATGTCCGATGCATGGACAGATCGCAAGAATAGGACATTGATCAATTTCATGGTCAACTGTCCACTTGGGACAATGTTTGTCAAGAGTGTTGATGCTTTTGGGTATATGAAGAGTGGACAAAAACTTTTTGAACTGTTGGACTCTTTTGTGGCGGAGGTGGGAGAAAACAATGTTGTGCAAGTTGTCACCGACAATGGTAGCAATTATGTTTCAGCGGGTAAGAGCCTTTTTTTAATGCTAAGTTAGCTACCTATTGGACACTTTTCTAATTGGATGAGTTATAATTAGTTATTTAATTATGTCCATTTGATTTGATCGTATAGGTCGATTTTTAGAAGCAAGAAGGCATAAACTGTTTTGGACACAATGTGTTGCAAATTGTATAGATTTGATGTTAGAAGACATCGGTAAAATTCCAAGAATCAAAAAGGCATGTCAAAGAGGGGTCTCTCTTGTAAGCTTCATTTAAAATCATACCATGGCATTAAATATGATGAGAAAGTTCACCAACAAGACCGAATTGGTAAGGACTGGAGTTATTCGATTTGCTACTCACTTCCTCACATTGCAAAGGTTGCACAAACAGAAAGGCAACCTTCGTAGGATGTTCATCTCGGAGGAGTGGACGGAGACAAAGGCAGCTACGAACCCTAAAGGGAAAAAGGCAAGGGATGTTGTACTAATGCCATCATTTTGGAATGATGTGCTCTACAGCTTGAAGGTCATGGGACCTCTTGTGGAAGTACTAAGGCTTGTTGATAATGAGAAAAGACCTGTTATGGGTTACATCTATGAGGCGATGGATAGGGTAAAGGAAGTCGTGATGATTTCTTTCAATGGAAATGAAGACAAATGTAGAGATATTTGGGCCATCATTGATAGAAGATGGGAATGCCAACTTCATCATCCATTGCATGCAGCCAACCATTTCTTGAATCCTAAGTTCTCCTATGGTAACCCATATATTGATCGGAATTCTGAAGTTAATTTGGGGCTCCTTAAATACATTGAGAGGCTAAATGCTAATGAACAATAAGAGGATAAAGCTACCAATGAGTTGGCGATTTATAGGAGGTCTGAGGACGCTTTAACTTGATCGATGCAATACGAAATATAACTACTATGGCTCTTGGTAAGTTAAAGTGCATTATTTTGTTATTTTTGACTAGATTCCAATGAGCTTGTGTTGATAGTAATCCTCGTCTGTTATTCATTACAACTGAATGGTGGAAGACTTATGGGCATCATGTTCCAAGCTTGCAAAAAAATTGCAATTAGAGTATTGAGCTTGACATGTTCTTCTTCGGGTTGTGAGCATAATTGGAGTACCTTTGACCAAGTAAATAAATTTGAAATGGTTTTAATTTGTTGTAAACATTGATATAGTAGTTGTGAAAGAAACTAACAATTTTTTTTTCAAACTTTAAAATAGATTCACTCCAAGAAAAGAAACAATCTTGAGCATCCAAAGTTGCAAGATTTGGTTTTTGTCAAGTATAACCAAAAACTTAAGGAACGCTTCGACAATCATAACTTAATCGACCCCATTGCCTTAAAGGACATTGATATTTGTAATGAGTGGTTGACGGGAGAAATGGTTGAAGATGGAGAAGGTGCTAAAGATGACTTGGTCTTTGGGGATGATATATTGACTTGGTGGGATGTTGCTAATGTGGCTGAAGTTGGTGAGCCATCAACAATGAATAGGCAGCAAACAAGAATAAGGAGAAGGGACCAAGAAGCTCCTATAGAGGCAGAAGAAGTTGAGGAGGATGTAGAAGAATTGAGGTCTAGTGGTGGTGAAGAGACTGACCATGAAGATGAAGACCTTGGAGATAGTGATTCCAATTAAAGGATTCACTTGTATTTATTTTAATGCTTAGATGACTTATTTTGAGCCTTGGAGGCTAGAACTTATTTATTTTGAGCCATGGAGTCTAGAACTTATTTGCTTTATATTGGGTTTGAACTTTGAATATGTAGGTAACAATGAACATTGATTAGTAGTTATGAATATGTCTTTAATTTTGTGTATTATTTTATTTTTTAGCTTTCATATGTGTATGGTATAAATTTATTGTATAGTTTCCCTATACTTCGGCTTAGCGGCCATACCATTACCCGCTACACCGCTATTGCGTTTCAGGGGTCGACCGCTGTGCTACGCAATCCGCAATTGACTACATAGGTGTGACCAGAAGTGTGTGCTACCAAATACATATTTAAAGATGAAAAATAATGAATTTTTTGTTTAGGAAAAGAACCATAGACATGGATGTTTGGAATGTGTTCTGTTAGTGAATCTGAGAATAAAATGGAGATACTATTCTAAGTATGTTATTGGTTGTTCTTTTGGATGTCATTAATTTAACATTTGACTACTAACTTTGGTTATGCAACTTTCTATTTCTTAGAGATAGTGAGAATTATTCTAGAATATGAAAGAAAAAAAAATTACAATGTTTTTGATATGTTCATTTAAATATTGATGTTGTTGGTATAAACCATTAACTGTGAGCTCTTCTTCTTCCTAAACTTCACTTCCTCAATGGTAGGATCATTCCCTTCATTCATTCCTTTGTTTTATTTACAATGTTCTCTTGATAATGATATTGGCGACACCGAGAGCAATTTATCGGGCATTCAATGCGGCCTCGAAGAAGTTCAAGCCTAGAGAGCTTCCACCCTCCATCGACCGGAGGAAATAAGGGGTTGTGACAAGCGTCAAGTGTCAAATTGGATGTAGTAAATATCCTATTTTGTTCTTCTTTTTTCTTTTCATTTTTTATTCTTTTTTAATAAGTAATCTCCTATTTTTATTAGATTGTTTCTGTGCTTTTCTCATCATTTGGGTAGTGGAATGGTCCTTGCAAATAAGGAAAAAGAAGTTAATTCCTTTGTCTGTTCAACAAGTAGTGGACGGGGATAATAGGTATAATCATGGTTGTCTTAGTCTACATAGACTCGTGGGGCATACATAGACACGACACGTAGGCTTGTAAGAGTCTACCTAATATAAAAAAAACTATAAATAACATACAGAAATGATAAGAAGTTTAAGTCACATTTCATTTTTTTTTAATGTCCCCCTCTTGCTCTCAAATTCTACATGCACACACATTTCATTTTTTTTTCATTTCCCCCTCTTGCTCTCTCATTCTGTGCCTTCTTCTCCCTCCATACTCACTACTGGTTTCACTTCACTTCTTTTCATATCTCCATTGACGAACCAAGGACAGTGTTACCCATTAACCCTTCATGTCCCGTCCATTCGCAACAACTACTTGTGCTCGCATTCAGCACCCTATCTCTGCAAAGAACTCGACAATACAACGATGAAGGATGACCCTGCCATCCCTCTCGTGAAGACGACGTACGACCCTCCCACCCTAGAAATCGTGGAAGACGCTCCCACCCCTTCTTTAAGCATGGTAATATTTCCGATGTTGGTTGAAGTATCTTGGGTTCTAAATTCATTTTGTTTTTGTTTGTTTAGGTTTTATTCTAAACAAGATCTCTGCTAGCTACTAGTGTCATTTGCTGTGGTTAATTTATAGAATTAATTTGCCTTCATTTATTCCCATTCTTTTCTTATATGTTGTGGTTGTTGTTTGCCCATTCTCACGCTCTTCATTCTTCTCAACTTGTCTGAAATCCTAACTCTTATCTGGTTGAGTTGCATGTATATAAAATAGCTTTAAAGAGTGTCTTTAAAGTGTTTGATTAAATGTCTCTTAAAGAGTAAACAAAGCCATATTATATACTATGCCATACCAGCTAACTATCTCTTCTATAGAAGGTAGTGGAATAATTGTTGTGATTTCATTCATAGTACGAGTCTCTTTTATAGAGAGATTACAATAAAGGCAAATCAAATCAAATCAAATCTCTTCCTATAATTAATGAAGGAAATAAAACAAAATAAAATCAAAATAATAAAGAAAAAATCAAATAGAATCAAAAAGGATAAAATCAGGGATATTTTCCTGATTCTCCAACACCCCTCCTCAAGTTGGTGCATATATATCTATCATGCCCAATTTGCTTATCAAATGCTCAAAATTTGGTCTTGCTAGACTCTTGGTCAAAATATCAGCTGTTTGTTGGTTGGAAGTCACAAAAGGAAGACAGATAATGCCAGCATCTAATTTTTCTTTTATGAAGTGGCGATCAATCTCAATGTGTTTGGTTCTGTCATGCTGGACGGGATTGTGAGCTATGCTTATTGCTGCTTTGTTGTCACAGTACAGCTTCAATGGAAGATCAACCTTCATCTTAAGTTCCTCCAAGACTCTATAGATCCACAACCCTTCGCAAATTCTTTGGGCCATTGCTCTAAATTCAGCCTCAGTACTACTTCTAGCAACCACACCTTGTTTCTTGCTTCTCCAAGTTACTAGATTTCCCCACACATAGGTACAATGTCCTGAAGTTGATTTTCTGTCGGTGACTGATCCTGCCCAGTCTGTGTAAAACCCGGGTGCCGACGAGGGCGGGGAGTGATCGTCGGTGTAAGAAGGCACGGACAAGGAGCGGCTCCTGGCAAGCTTCTGGGCGGAGGGACACATGAATGAACCGATTACACACCCAAATGAGAGGGATCCTGAGACTGTGTAGGTATGGGACTATACAGTTGAGGATGGCGTATTTGAATTGATTGGTACTACCTATACCAATAAGATGCATCTTCTTTTTGGGAGCCCATCACTTAAGAACTCCACAGTTAAGCGTGCTTGACTTCGAGCAATTCTGGGATGGGTGACCTCCTGGGAAGTTTTCCCAGGAAGCGTGTGAGTGAGGACAAAGCATGCTGAAAAGACCCGTGTTGGTTTGTGGGGACAGTCGTCAATCCATAAAGCAGCCGGGGATGTTACAAATGGTATCAGAGAGGCACCTCTCCCAGTACGGTGTGGTTTGGGGACGAACAAAGTGGAAGCTAGTGGGCATGTAAAACCCGGGTACCGACGAGGGCGGGGAGTGATCGCCGATGCAAGAAGGCACGGACAAGGTGCGGCTCCTAGCAGGCTTATGGGCGGAGGGACACATGAATGAACCAATTACACACCCGAATGAGAGGGATCCCGAGACTGTGTAGGTATGGGACTATACAGTTGAGGATGACTTATTTGAATTGATTGGTACTACCTATACCAATAAAATGCATCTTCTTTTCGGGAGCCCATCACTTAAGAACTCCACAGTTAATCGTGCTTGACTTGGAGCAATTATGGGATGGGTGACCTCGTGGGAAGTTTTCCCAGGAAGCGTGTGAGTGAGGACAAAGCATGCTGAAAAGACCCGTGTTGGGTTGTGGGGACAGTTGTTAATCCATAAAGCAGCTAGGGATGTTACAGTCTGCATCAGTAAAGATTCAACATTCATCTCACTGGTTTTTCTAAAGTACAATCCATTCCCAGAATTGCTCTTCAATAACCTCAAAATTCTGTAGAGTGCATAAACTGGCTTACAACACTCACAGAAAAGGCAATATCAGGTATGGTATGAGACATGTAGATTAACTTGCCAACTAATCTCTGATATCTTCCAATATCAACAGGAACATCTCCTTTCTCCCAAAGTTTCACATTTGGGTCCATGGGGGTATCGACAGGTCTGCAACCACTCATTCCAGTTTCCTTTAAAAGGTCCATAATGTACTTTCGTTGGGAAACCACAATTCCCTTTTTTGATCGAGCAACCTCCATGACAAGAAAATATCTCAATGCTCCCAAATCCTTGACCTCAAATTCTGCTGCCAAATTTTTCTTCACCCTTCCCATCTCTATTACATCATTCCCAGTAAGAACAATGTCATCAACATAGACAATTAGTGCAGCAATCTTCCAATCAGAAGAAAATTTTGTGAATAGGGTGTGATCGGCTTGTCCTTGAATGTATCCCTGTTTCTTCATGGACTGGGTGAATCTTTCGACCCATGCTCTCGGGGACTGTTTGAGCCCATAGAGTGACTTCTTCAATTTACACACATTTGACCCAAATTTTTCTTCAAATCCAGGAGGCCCATCCATGTATACCTTTTCTTCTAGGTCACCATTGAGGAATGCATTCTTCACATCCAGTTGGTGCAAAGGCCAATCTAAGTTGGCGTGAGGGATAAAAGAATCCTGACAGTGTTCAATTTTACCATAGGACCAAAAGTTTTCGAGTAGTCTATGCCATAAGTCCGAGTGAATCCCTTGGCCACCAAGCATGCCTTGTACCTTTCTACGGATCCATCTGAATTATACTTCATAGTGAAGACCCATTTTCAACCCACTGTGTTTTTTCCAACTGGTAAGGTCATAACAATCCAAGTTTGTTCTTCTCAAGAGCTCTCATCTCCTCAAGAACAACTTCCTTCCACTTTGGAATTTTTAGAGCTTCCTGTACATTTTTTGGAACTTTTGTACTAGACAACTGCGAGGTAAATACAGCAAAAGAGGAAGACAAATTTGAATATGACATAAATTTAGACGAGGGATGCTTAGTACAAGATCTAATACCTTTTCTAAGCGCTATGGGGATGTCTAACTCAATTGATTCACTGTGACAATTAGGTTCAGACGGGGACTTACCTGTATCAGGTAGACTGATTGGATTTTCCCTCGGTTCGGATTGATGACCGTGTTGGAGAGTTGATTATTCATTCATTTTCTTATAGTTTTTTGAAACAAAGAACTTTCCATACCTTCGATCACCATCCTTGAACCTGTCAATTTCTTCTTCACAAGAATCATCATGTTGTGGCATTTCGATTAGTTCTTCATTAATATCAATTTCTAAGGATTGTTTGTCAGAGTTTTGATTTAAAGATGTAGACCCAGATTCCACAGGAGTCTTACTCATGATGGGAGTAGGTCCAGATAACGAATCTTGGTCATTTGCTATGGGTGCAGTAGTATAAGTCTTAGAATTGTGTGAATTTTCAGATAAAGTAATGGTTTCAAAAGAATCTTCATGTGAATTCCCCCCTTGAAGATGAATGTCCTTAAAAAAAGGTTGTTTTTCAAAGAAAGTGCCATCCATTGTTACAAAAA
The DNA here is from genome assembly GCA_030762895.1 of Sophora flavescens. Taxonomy (NCBI): domain Eukaryota; kingdom Viridiplantae; phylum Streptophyta; class Magnoliopsida; order Fabales; family Fabaceae; genus Sophora; species Sophora flavescens. The sequence continues at coordinate 12,243 of JAUPTC010000841.1, read as the reverse complement.
TTCTTTTTGATTTTGGATCAAAACACTTGTAGCCCTTTTGGGTTGGAGAGTATCCAATAAAAACACATTTTATAGCACGTGGTGCTAGCTTCCCAAGATGCGTATGTTCATGAACAAACACAGTAGAACCAAATATCTTCAAAGGTAAATTGGCTGAAAGACGAGCCATAGGAAAACACTCTTTAAAAATATGAAGGGGAGTTTGAAATTGTAAAACTTTGGACGACATACGATTGATCAAATATGCTACAGTTAAAATAGCTTCACCCCATAAGTATTTGGATCTTTTGTTTCGAAGAGTAAGGCTCTAGCCACCTCTAGGAGATGTCTATTCTTTTTCCCCGCAATCTCATTATGTTGGGGTGTATTAGCACAATAACTTTGATGCACAACCCCATTTTCAAGAAAGAAATTCCCCAAAATCATATTAAAAATATTCCTTTCCATTATCACTTCTGAAGACTTGAATATTTGTTTGGAATTGATTCTGCACCATTTTAAAGAAATTTCTTATAGCTTGGCCAGCTTCAGATTTTTCCTTTAACAAGTACACCCAACAAAGTCTAGTGTGGTCATCGATAAAAGTAATGAACCATTTTTTATTGGAGAGTGTACTTGTCTTATTAGGACCCCAAACATCACTGTGAATAATAGAAAATGGTTTTGTTGGCTTATAAAGGTTATAGGTAGGGAAGGAGGAAAGAGAAATAAACTAAGAAATAACAAGACTGATATTGATTTGATGTAGTGATAAAGACAACCCAATAGTCCTATTTATACTAAAAGTAGAATCCTAATCATAATCAAATAGAGAATCAAATCATAAAATATAAATAAGAAATAAATCCTTAGAGATTATCTAGGATACTCTAAGATATGTTATGATATTATCAGATATTTCTCTGATTTTCTAACACTCCCCCTCAAGCTAAAGCTTACTAAGCTTTAAGCTTGTTACACGAAAACAATGCATATTCCCCCTCAAATTAAAATTTAAAAATAAAAAAACTTGAGCTCCACGAAAATAATGATTGGAAGGCAAATCAAGAATGTTGGAGAGGCCGGAGAGAGTTGCTGGAAAGATAACTTAGCAAGTTAGATGGAATGATCATCAGCCTGACATAAATTTCTTGGCAAGCAATCTAACAAAGCAAGGTCCGAACTTCTCAAAACCGTATTTGGAAGCTTCAACAACAATATCGGAGACCCAAATTATTTAAAATTGAAATTAATATAAACAACTACTTCCGGGACTGAGACGAGGCTAGTGCATCCGGGCCAAGGCTAGTACATCTGGGAGAAAGGTGGACCAGTGCATCTAGGAACAACAGCTAAGCCAGACCATCTGGGACAATGAGTTGGGCTAGTGTGAATCAACGGAAATAGAAATTACTACTAATATGATTCATCTGTGGGAAAGGAGTCACCACTGGAATGATCGTCGGTGGGAAGAGAAGCCACTGTTATGATCCATGAGTGGATAAGAATTGCATGACAAACACTGTAGAAGTAAACAGTAGAGCTGAGCCAAAGGTTTGAGTTTTCGAACACATAAGAACATAACCTAAGAGAGCCAAACACATCGAGGTGGTTTCTGAAAAGTGGTCCACAAAGGGAGGTGAGAGCAGATCCGAAAAGAGCGGAGGCCGGCGAGTTCGGTGATGGAAACGGCGGTCGGAAGGTTGCCGGACGCCCCGAAAAAGAAGAACACAACGGAGGAGAGAAAAATTGACAGGATATTGTATGACTGATAAAATGATAAGATGATTAAAGTTCCTTCATACTTAGTGGAACTCCGCAACGGAATATTGACGAGACAGGTCATGGAGGATGGTACCGTTGTCTGGCTCTAGATACCATGTTGAATTGGAAGGTTATAGATAGGGAAGGAGGAAAGAGAAATAAACTAAGAAATAATAAGACTGATATTGATTTGATGTTGTGATGGTGTATTTACAAATTCGCAAGTTTCACAATGAAATAACGAAGGATCTTTATTACAAAACAACTTTGGAAATAAATATTTTAGGTACCTAAAACTCGGGTGACCTAATCGTAAATGCCATAACATAATATCATTATTGTTATCAGAAATAAAACTAGATTCAAAGCAGGGAACCCGTTGGTTGGGATTGTTGTTTTGATCCAAGTCCATCATCAAAGTAATAGAGTCCTCCATTCTCCTTAGCACTGCCAATCATCCTCCCCGAGTTCAAATCCTGAAACACACAATGAGAAGGAAAGAAATTAGTTTGACAGTTTTTATCCCGGGCTAATTTACTAACCGATAAAAGATTACATGACAAATTTGGGACATGGACATCTTGGAGAGTTATTGTTGGAGACAGGACAATTGACCCTTTCCCTGCAATGGCTGATAGAGAGCCATCTGCAATTTTAATTTTCTGGTTACCTGCACAAGGACTATATGAAGAAAAGAAACCGGACTCTCCTGTCATATGATCAGTAGCACCTGAATCAACAATCCAAGTATGGTTGACACTAAGAAGGGCAGTTTTAACAAAGTTACCTTTCTGGGCTATGGAGCAGGAAGGAGTTTGAGACTCAAGAAGTTTGTACAGTTGATCTATTTGTTCCTTAGTGAAAGGAATCAAGCTTGAAGAAGACTTTCTCTTGATCAGAGGTACTAGCTTGGAATGCTCGATTCTCACCACATGCACCTACGCCGCTGCTGCCTGGGCCACCACCGCCACTGCCTGAGCCGCCTCTTGTCACGGTGCTGCTATCTTCAACAGTGCCTGTAAGGGCGTGCTTCCATGAGTTTGGGTGTGCCGCCTTGGACGGGAGAAAAGAACTATAACCTAAAGCTACTGATACCATATAGAAGGTAGTGGAATAATTGTTGTGATTTCATTCATAGTATGAGTCTCTTTTATAGAGAGATTACAATAAAGGCAAAACAAATCAAATCAAATCTCTTCCTATAATTAAGGAAGGAAATAAAAAAAATAAAAATAAAATAATAAAGATAAAATCAAATAGAATCAAAGAGGATAAAATCAATGATATTTTTCTGATTCTCCAACATCTTCCTCCCTGTGTGTGTCATGAGTGAGTGTAAATAATAGACAGTGGTTTGACATTGTTGAAAGAAGACAAAAGTGTGAGCATTATTGCATATTTGGGATCCTGATGGTTTGTTGCCTATATGGTTTTTTTGACAAAATACTTTGTGACTTTGATGGTTGACTGGAAGCATGGACTGATATAAAGAACTTCATTGCCCCTTATGAAGTCTATTTATTACACTAATGCTTGCTATTTGTAACTTGAGATATAGAAAATTGGATAGATAGCATATGAATGCAAGTTAGTAGTGCAAATTGCAGTTTTATAACATCACATCCGTAGACTATCTATGATCCTATTTCTGGTATGTCTAATATAGTGTATGCCTAATGTGTGTATCTCTGGTATGTCTAATAAAACAGATCTGAAGGGATAAAATGAATTATTGGAATGAACAATAAGGCTAAATACAAATGAAGATGATAATATTATTGAAGAAGCTTCAAAATTAATAGTTATGCTAATTTAATATTTATGTTGTCCATTTCATCAAATTTTTAGTTTTAACATGGTATGCGTTTTAACCAGCATATAATTATCTTAGTCTATTTATTTGATTTATTTGCATTGTAACATTTAATTCTTTGGCCTATGTCTAGTGGTGATTTTTAAAAAATAAAATAAAAAATGGCACCTTTTCACTATGATTTCTTTGGTCTCATACTAATCTTTTGGCTAAAGTATGGCACCTTTTCACTATGAATTGTTTGGTCTCGTACTAATCTTTTGACTATAGTGGTTTGAGTTGGGTTTACATTTACTGCATGTAAAGAAATTTGTTGATTCGGACTTCATGGTAAAATAAGAAGTCCTAGTATGATCAAATAAGTAAAAGAATTTAATAGCTTAACTATATTTTGTAAAGTCTTACATTCTGGTGCACATATTCTGCTTTCTTATATAGCTTGTATGTGATTGACTAAAATTTCCAGCCTTGAGTATTGTGGACATTGTGGACGTTTTGGACATTTTAGTGACCATTTTTAATGAGGGCAGTGGGTGTGGTATGAATACTGATAACATGCAATGCTGATTTTGCAGGTATTGACAACATGGCAGCAAGAAACGATAAAACTTTAAGGTTGAGACGTGGATGTGCACCAAGAAGGTTGCTTCAAATTAACTGAGGCTTGACACTTGCACAACAAGACCAAATTAAGAACACCCCATTCCGGTGGGTTATAAATATGTCAGATAATTTGAAAATATCTGGTTTACTAATGTGGGAACTAGTTAGTAGATGGGATGAGCATTGTGGGGGTTTTAAAGTAAGGCGTAAGGTGGTTCTGTTTACCCCGATTGATGTATGCTTTGTAGTGAGACTTCCCATAGTAGGTGTCGAGGTGCCAGTTGATGAAAATGAGGAATGTAATACTTTGTCTTTGTTTGAAGGGGGTGAGGTGACCGTTGATAGAATTGCTGATATGCTTCCTTTGTATCAAGACGATGTTCCTAATTTTTGTAGACTGTATATATTCCTTGCAATTGGAGAGTTCTACATTCCTAGTTCAGGGAGACTAATATATACTGGTTTTATTAAACTACTAGATGACATAGAGTCCCTAAATAAGTATAATTGGGGTTTAGTTGAGAGTTTAAGCAAAGCTTCTTGTGTCGTGAGAGAGGGAAAAAATCAAAGCCAAACACATATACGTGGATGTGCAACTGTCTTACAGGTACCTATATGCTCATGTGTTATATCACCATGTTTTGTTCTCTTAACATAACTTTGCAGGTATTAAGTGTATTGATATTTGTTGCAGATTTGGGCGTTGAACCACCTCTCGGTGGGGGGAAACACCCCGCATCCCTGATAGGTTCCCTTTCCCACGCTTCTTTAATTGGAAAGTTCTACGTTTGGGAAGGAAGAAAATAGAAGAAGCATTTGAAAACAATGTGGTAGGTATCAAAGTTATTTGTATGTATAAGAAGTTGAAAAGTTATATACAATGTGTATTTGATGTTTGACTCGTGTTAGTAGATAATCAGACACACATAATAATGAAGAAGGCTGAGGAGAATAAGCAGTTACAAGAGGGATTTCCATTCTTGAGGCATAAGTGAGGAAGCTTAAAGATGCATGTCATCAACGCCAATAATTGACCGAAGCTGAGAATGAGTATGAGGGAGGGTCTCCATCAAGGGTTGATCATTCATCCCGCTGGTGTTGATCTCCTGACACTGATATTGATGCTGAGATAGGCGGTGAGGGTCGTTTGAATGTTGAAAGAGGTGAGTGGTTAGTAAACAAGCATTAGTTTATTTTTTCATTTATTCAAGTGTTATTTTAGATTACCATGATGAAAGCACATTCATGAACTTCTCCATGTAGGTGAATGTCTGGCAAGTACTCCTCATGCATGGATGGAGGACTAGATGAAGTCAACATTGAAGATGGTGTTGGTTAAGTGATGATTTGTGTATCCAAAATTAAAAATTTCACTTGTATAAAGAGATAAACTAATTAACATCTAACATATGGACCAATGTTTCGCATATGAACATAATGTGAATGGTTCAGCAAAGCCTACATCCAACATCGTTACAAGAATTAAAGACAACCCAAGGATCCATACCCAAAGTGTGTCAACTCAAAGTCCATATGCTGTGAAGACATTTGTGAGAAAGAAGAAAAGGACAAAGCTCCATAGTTTGTGAATTGGATTTGTATATGTGAAATATGGTTGTGGGCATTTTTTTTGGGTTGTGCAGAGCATTAATCATGGTTGAATGTACATATTAGATATGCACCACAAAAATCATGTGGAATTAAGTCATGTGAAACTCTTTATGGTTTATTTGTTCCATCCAAGCTTTGTTAACATGATCGGAGCATTATTAGCAACAATATTTATGGCTACCTGTAAAGTAATTTAAGTAGCAACATAGTAATTAACCACAATACACTGAATTAACCAACCATTTGCAATTAATTAACCAACCATTTTCAAAGGAATAACCTTGTTTTTTAGGTCTGTAAAAAATGGTTGAAGCATCAGAGTTACCCATTAACCAAAGAATACACTGAATTAACCAACCATTTTCAAAGGATTAGCCATATTTTTAAGGTATGTAAAAAATGAATGAAGCATCAGAGTTACCCATTAACCAAAGAATACATTGAATTAACCAACCATTTCCCAAGGATTAACCATGTTTTTAAGGTATGTAAAGAATAGTTAAAGCATCAGAGTTATCCATTAACCAAAGAATACACTGAATTAACCAACCATTTTCAAAGGATTAACCACATTTTTAGGGTATGCAAAAAATGGTTGAAGCATCAAAGTTACCCATTAAACAAAGAATACACTGAATTAACCAACCATTTTCAAAGGATTAACCACGTTTTTTAAGGTATGTAAAAAATGGTTGAAGCATCAGAGTTATCTATTAACCAAAGAATACACTGAATTAACCAACCGTTTTCAAAGGATTAATCACATTTTTAAGGTATGTAAAAAAATGGTTGAAGCATCAGAGTTACCCATTAACCAAAGAATACACTGAAATAACCAACCATTTTCAAAGGATTAACCACTTTTTAAGGTATATAAAAAATGAAGCATCAGAGTTACCCATTAACCAAATAATACACTAAATTAACCAACCATTTTAAAATGATTAACCACATTTTTAAGGTATATAAAAAATGATTGAAGCATTAGAGTTATCCATTAACCAAAGAATACACTCAATTAACCAACCATTTTCAAAGGATTAACCACATTTTTAAGGTATGTAAAAAATGGTTGAAGCATCAAAATTATCCATTAACCAAATAATACACTGAATTAACCAACCATTTCCAAAGGATTAACCTTAAAGTTCCTTCTTAACAAAGCAACAATGTTCCCATAAATGTGACAAAGGTGATCTGTATATCTTTTACAGATCATTTACATAGGGTTGTACATCATTTACATAATATAACAAGTCTTTATACAAAATCATTTACATAATAGAGCAAGTCTTTGTATCTATGTACACATAATAGATCTTATTCACACCAAAAAATAACCCTATAGATCCATATACAAGATAATGTCTGTTTTGTGCGGCAATCATGTCATACAAAAAGTGACAAAAGTGATTTGCACCTGACCAACCCGCACCATCAACAAATGTTCATTAGTGATGTGCTGGACACAAAACAATGTACCATGTTGTCAATGAGTAGAACACAAGACTATTAAATAAGACACCATCATGCAAAATATTGTCTTCCTAATCTTCCATTCCATAAGTTTATGTGACAACTCAAAATAAAAATATGTTACTAGTCAACACAAAAAATTCCACAAAATGGATATGGAAAGGTTCCCTTGAATATCACACTATCACAAATTTATACCGAACTACGATGATCCCATGAAGTCTATTTCGGACGTTGTCAAAAGATTCATGATTGATATATTACCTCTAACCTGGACAATACCATATAAGAAACTAAAATAAAAGAACGGTGAACCAAGATATGCTAGACAATTTACATGCCTGTGGACATGGATTAATATCATCGTTAAATGCAGGCTGTGAAAGAGTTGGAATTTGAGGAATCCAACTGCTGTCTTCAGTAATGGACACCACAGCATTTGTATTGATATAAACACCCCTTGACTGTATAGAGAAATATTTAACTAATCAAATAAATGTTGAACTTCATGTCTACAACACACCACACAAATCCAAAAAAGTATTCAATATTAAACCACAACACACAAAACCAACAAATTTTACACATTTAACACAATCTTATAATTCACACAAACAATGACACTTGCATCCAACAATTCTCCATTGGTCACAGCTTTTGCTCTGATTACCCGTTGTTCCAAGATTGCATTCTTACACAATTGAACATGGTAACAAATAAGATGACAACTTTATCCACAAATATTTGTAATAAGTTATGGTTAATACTTAAACTAGATCTTGTACCCGTGCATTGCACGGGGATATTATACGACCTTACACTAACTCAATTGTCTAGTTATCTTTTGATATTGTTCTTCAAATTAAAATTAATATTTTTATAGTTATTTGAATGAAAATTTATTGATTTATTTTTATGTTTTGTTGCTCTTTTTAATTTGTTTTTAAGTTGAGTAACTCGGGTAGATAGTAGATATCCTTATATTATAGGTGGGATCAAATTTGATGATCGGTTTTTAATTTTTTTTAAGCAGCTTGCACCATACCAATTATGGAAATAACAACGTCCATGATTTATATTAGGAATTGAAAAATGATTGAATTTGTGTTATGTGTTTCTTAGTTTTAAATATGTTTATATGTTGAGTAAGTTGGCTAGACAGTAGAGATTTTTATATTTTAGGTGGTATTGAATTCGTTGAACGAAAACTTTTATTTAAATTTCTAAGCAGCTTGCACCATACCAATTATGGAAATAATGACTACCTTGATTTAGATTAGAAAATGAGGTTTGAAAGGAAATTGTTTTTCATTGTATGATATATATTATTAAAATGATAATATATTTACTGCTATTCAGTCTTTCAAACGTTAAAACTTCACCCATGAACCATATGTCACTGCAGAGAAAAAAATATATACAGAGAATAAATTAGTCTATGTCAAGCATAGACTCTGTTTAATTTTGTTGCATACACTTTTTGAGTCTATTATCCTATTAACATAATTATGTAGCATACCTCCAATGATGAGGTTTTTTGTTTTTATTTTGAGAAATGTATGGTATGTACCTGCAAACATAAATATCAATGTAAATATAAGTCTACACACGTTTTTATTTTTTTTCTCTAATGGACTCATTTGTATGTTATCAAAACTTTATCGAACCAAGGAAATGAAGTCGTAAACACAATAGACTAAGTATAGGTTACCTATTTTAGATTCTGAAAGACCTCTTTGTAAACGACATTAGATTAATGTTGGATACTTGATCTTCCTCGTCACATATTAATAGCTTTAATCGATGACGTGATGTTACCCTTGAAATGGCTACATATAACTGTCCATGTGTAAACACAGGCTGCGGAAGATAGATACTCACACGACGAAGAGACTGCCCTTGACTTTTGTTGATAGTCATCGCAAAAGAGAGAGCAATAGGGAATTGATTTCGCTGAAACTTAAAAAGAATTCTTCTATCGGATGGGGTCAATGACAATCTAGGAGTATACACCTTGAGGCCAATTTTGCTTCCTTAAATGACTTTTGCCACTAATATATAAGTGCCCATTTGGGTAATTATAAGCCAAGTTCCATTGCATAATCTAGATGATTGATCTACATTCCTCAATAACATTATTAGAACACCCAACTTGAGTTTTAATTCATGTTTTGGAAGTCTAGAAGATGTTATTGTGTTGAGAAATTCTGGGGTATGAACATCATTGGCCTATCCATATTTTCATTTAGGGAACATGGGCTATCAAAACTCAGTTATGTTTTTGTTTCGCCAGGGATAAATAACAACATGTAATCATTTAAGGTGTCCACAATATCATTGGTAGGTTCTAAAATAGCTCTTTATTTAAAAAATGATGCATCTTTCATGTTGTCAAGTAAGGATGGATAAGTGTTATCAACAATAGATGCAATAGGATCACCTGAGCTCCTTATTAGCATATCAGTCAGTATTTGAATTTGAACCTCTCCATCATGGGTTTCTCCAATACTGAAATCTCCAATTCCTAGTGTCTAGTTTGAGAATTCAACAATTTGGTCGACATCAGATATCGAAGCCCCACTTTGCAGCCTCATGTTTCTTGTTAATTGTAGGACTTGATAAAATTCCCACAAGTATGATGAATTTATGCTGGCAATAACAACTTGTTGCCTTGTTCCCTTTTGTATAACCGGAAAGATTTGTCTAAAATCACCATCCAATACGATAACTTTTCCTCCAAAGGGAAGATTCAAACTGTCTATATTATTGAATCGAAGGATATCCCTTAAGGTTCTATCAACATCTTCAAAGCAGTGCTTATGAGTCATTGGTGCTTCATCCCAAATTATGAGCTTTGATTTGAAAATCAATTCAGCTAAAGGACTGCCTTGCTTAATGTTGCAAGTAGAGTCTTCGTCGATATTTATTGGAATGACAAATCTAGAATGTGCCGTCCTACCGCCAGGTATTAGCAGAGCTGCTATTCCATTTGAAGCAACAATGATTAGAAAGGAATAAAAGGAACCTGTTTTCTTCTTGAAGAAATTTGAAATTTGAAAAGTTTTCTATTGAGAGTAAAGGAAGTAAAAATATCAGTAATCTGAAAACCTTTTTTTATATATAAATGGTATTTCTAGAAAAACAGAACTGTTAGTCGAAAATTATCCAGTGAATTTCATTTATATAAATAAATTATTCAACTCAAGCATTTAGTTAAAAGATACGTATCTAGTCTAAAAAAAAAGACCACTTATCTAAAATTGCTGAAGTTATTTTTATCAAACAAAGCAGATGGACATGAAGATTATATTTGGACTACTATCCTCACGTCATGCCCACCCATCAGTTTGCTAGTGTAATAATTTTATATTTAAAATTTTCCAATAAAATCCATAGCAGCAAATATCTTGAACTTACAATATTTTCCTATAACAAAATATCTAAAAATATTCCAATGCAGTATTTGTGATTATATCAGCATTTGGACATTGAGGGACCAACAGGTTTATAATCGTAAATTTAAAAGTTCATTAACATAACTTAAGGTACAATTTGAACAGGGCAACCTTTTCAGCTACTTATTCTCAATGACTTTCTATTCATGTTCTCAAACTTGAATTGAAGTTTGGCTATTGTCTGTGTGTTTCTTACCATTGAGATATTGCAGTGGATGAACAAAATTGATGCATAATATATAATGCTGACAATCAAGTTTGCAGTTAGCTAGATAATAGTCAACAAAATTTCTATCTTATGGCATTGTTCCTAATTGGCATGGATGGTAGAACAAATAATTGAATAAGAAACACTTACATGATTAGAAAGGTGATAAGATGAAATAGAAATGTAGGGAAAAAAGAGAGGAAATACATGCTAGTGCAAAGGAACCACTTGCTGTCCTCATCATCTATGTAACTTCCATAACAATTCTGACCGAAAATGAGGAACTAATAATGTGGGTTAGTGAGGATTGAACCGTTGTTATTCATTCACATGAGCAAGTAATGAGGTTTGAAGCTGCAGGTACTCATTTAGTTAAATGAAGGTATGAGACTGACCAAGGAGAGAACAGTTGTAACGTAGAGAATGAAATGTCAATCAACAGAGATGAACGTTCAACACTGCATAAGTGTGATCTCAGAGTAACTGAAAGTGTGATATCCAAGTTTGTAACTGAAAAAAACATTGTTGAAAACTGGGGATGGTCAAAGGACAAAGTAACTGAAAAGTAAGGATACAATGGATATTGCTCTTTCAATTGAGATATTAAAAATGGATAAACATGGTAATAAACCAGCAATCTTATATTCTCTAGTTGAAAATTTTAATCTTCTAAAAAATGAGAGAGATACTGAGGCCTATTTCTTCAGATCCAGTAATGTTGGTCTCAAATTCTTCTTCCTAAACAGTTTGTGATTCTGCTTACTTGAAATTCCATCATTAAAAACATGACTTTCTGGTCAAAGAGAGGAAAGATATAGAGATGAAAATCGCAAAACCAATCAAATAGAAGCTTTAAAAACCTTGAAGAAACGACCACAATTAAGTAGTGCCTTGAATCTGAGAGTGCTCCGTCAACATTATTGCTTCACCTATTCATTATATTACTTTATTTTTACAATTTACTAGTATTATAATTTATTCCTGTACTAAATTTTTTAATTATAATTATAATTTTATTTTTTTAACTATTGCCTAATTTTTTTTAAAGTTTTATATCTTTTTAATCAGAATACACTAAGGTATAAGTAAGGGTTGGACGAGAAATGAGAAAAAAAATGTGTAAGGAGTGTAAACTTAAAAAAAAGTAATTTTATGCAATAATAAATGAAAAGTTAACATATTTTAAAAAAATTAAATGGAGTAACTTGCAAATGAAATTAAATTTAGGAATTTATTTTTAATTATTAAGAATGACCTAAAAATTTAGTATCACGGGTCTCGGGTTGGCTCCAGCGGTAGGACGCTCCTGCCAGCCCTCTGCACCGTCGGATCCG
>JAUPTC010000840.1:0-34545 GCA_030762895.1 Sophora flavescens | reverse complement strand
GCCAACTTACAAAAACAAATTTGGCACAAGCAGATGATCTATGAATTGGTAAAAAAGGTCCAAGAGTTGAATATCCTACTAGTCGAAATCAAGCAGCAGAAGATCTGAGGTGGACCTTCAATAAACACTATCGTGATCCGGGGGGTTCAAGTACAGAAACACGTGAAGTGGTGGAGAAGAGGCCGGAGAGCGAGAATAGATATTGACATATGGAAAAAAAAGATATATGAGCATGAATTTGGAGCTAAGCCATTGTATTCAATTTTGTCCAAAGCTTTGAGAGGCAAAAGAACAAATTCGTCAGGAATCTAGGCGTTCGTCTCCTGGCTGAGTTGGATGATTTCATGCAAAATGTGTGGAGGATTTGCTCTAGGGCTAAAAAGAAAGAGACCTAAGCTATTGACTTTAGGATGAAAATGTTGAGAATTGTGATGTAATCCCAATCTATGAGATTTAATGAAATATGTCCTTGCCCTCTAGAATTCTATGTATTGGCTTTGAGAGTTTTTAATGAAATCACTTCTTGTTTATGATTCCTTCGCACTCCAACTCTTGCACTTGATTTGATTAGCACTATCGTGGAGCATGGTCTTCCTTTAGTATGTTGTCAACTACATCTTTGCCTTTATAGGACTCTTCTCCTTCGCGCAAGTGGTGGGACGAGGTGTCTCAATTCAGAATTGCTAGTGTGTTTGAGACAACATCTATTGTGGAGAGTTGTTTCTCCCCCTAGATTTGTTGTCAACTCCATTCCATCTTATGAGCAAATGCTCTGCAGGCGGGATGGAGGGCCATCTCTCGTCTGTTATAAGGTGTTAACTCAAAAAAATTATATAATAACAAACTCCAAAAGGTGATTTTCTTAAAAAGCTTTTCGTTTTTCAAACATTTTGTTCTCATTTCTCTTGTGGTTTTAAAACAGCATGTGGCTTTTCTCAACAATCGTCAAAGACACCCTTATCGTGACGGTCCACGCATAAGAGCCATGGCAGATGAACTAGAAGAAGTCCAAGATCAGGGATGAGGTCAGCCAAATCAAGGATCGGATGGCTAAGATGATGGAGATCCTGCAGCAATGCAGAAAGAAAAGAACACAGAGGAAAACCCTCCACCTTCCAAGAAGGACATCCGCCACACCTCTCATCCCGCACTTCGGTTTCCTCGGATTCTGCTCAAGGCTTCAACTCACCAGAGCCATGATGCCTCTCAACCAAACTCATTTTTCATTTGACCCGAACAATCCCCATATGGTTTGCCTCGTGGGTTTGTACCACCAAGCCATTTCCACCCACAAGATGGCATCACTCCAGACACAAATTCCCAATCGCTGTCAAAATATCGCACAAAAAATGTCGACCTCTGAGATGGTAACACCCCGATAGTGACACCTTCTAGTCAATCCAAGGCCCCCACAATACACCCTACATATGGACCCAGGGGGCTCAAATAATGCCAACTTTGGTTCCTCCTCCATGCCATATTCGTTTCCCAATAATATGTATGGAGAACTCAGATGAATCGATGGGGATTCCCGCTCAAGAAAAGCCGAAGTACTGAGGAAAGATTGCGGGCCATTTAAGGGGTAATAGTTATGGTCTTCGGGACGCCTGCCTCCTACCTGGTGCCAAATGTTGTAATTCAGCTAACTTTAAAGTGCGATTTGACAAATATCGGAATCACTTGTCCCAAAACCATTCGACCATGTATGTTAGGAAGATGGCGTCACATGCCCAAGATGATAAACTCTTGATTCACTTCTTCCAAGACAATTTGGCCAAGGGTGACTTCAAATTGGTATACGTATCTCGAAGTGCACATATCCGATCCTTCAAAGATCTAGCGGATGCATTCTGACGGAGCAAGTACAATATTGACATGGCTCCCCAGATGCAACTTCAAAATATGTCAAAGGACGTGAGACTTTCAAAGAATATGCACAACGATGGAGGGAACGGGCTGCTCGTGGAGCCTCCCTTAGCTGAAAGAAATCTAGCAATGTTCATTGATACACCTCGTCAGCCCTTCTATGATAGGATGATTGGGAGTGTGTCATCAAATTTTTCTGACATGGTCATCATCAAGTAGAGAATTGAAAGTGGAATGAGGAATGGCAAGATTGCTGAGACTTCCGGAGGAACGACCCAAAGAAAACCCCGTTTGTGAAAAAGAAGGAGGAGAGCACATGCGAGAACTCAGGAACGGAAAAAACCAACCAATGGAGACCAAACAAAACACCCCTCTTCCATGCCCAATAAGCCCCATATTACCAACCACCTCCATATCACCAAGCCAACCAGCCATACATCGTTGCAACCTCGCAATTTCAAACCCTCAACAAATGGCTCCCTAACATATCATACCCTTCTCTCGTACCAAACACACCCCACAATGCCACCTCAAATCGCCCAACCTCTAAATCCAAAACCCAGCACCAGATAAACAAGACCACCATACAACTCGGAAAGAAGCCGGTACATTTTGACCATTACCCATGACCTACACGAGTTACCGTATCGCCTATAAGCAAATGTGTTGACTCCAATCTCGATGAAACCATTGGGGCCTCCCTATCCAAAGTGGTTTGATCCAAATGCTAAATGTGAGGACCATGCATGGCGTAGGTCATTCCACCGAGAAACTGCAGGCTTTCAAAAATTTAAGGTACAAGACCTTATTGATGCTATGGTTGAGCTAAAAGGATGCTTCAAATGGGGGACAAGGTCCTATGCCAAATCATGGGGGTTCGGAGTCAATGCCATTGGGAGCTTTTTGGAACATACTCCCAAGAGTAAAGTGGCCGATGTTAGGACTCCTACTGCAGAGATGTTTTCAGAGAAGATGCAAATGTGGATTGATCCAAATCCCTACCCACTGGGAAAAGTGCTCGATGGAGATATAAGGTGTGACTTTGATGAGACATGGGGCATTCGATTAAGATCACTGAGTTTCTGGAAGTCAGGCAACGGCTAATGGATATGAAGCTTATCTTTTAATTGGTTGTGAATCAAATGAGCATGCCATCAATATGGTTCTTTGAATCTGCAATTTCCCAACCCCGGTTAAGATAACCCCTTTACCATTGTGGTTAATCCTCAACCAATTCCCCAGCAAGCCACTCGAGACCAAATGGTGATATACTTATATCGAGAAGAAACCTTTGCTGCCCAAATGGGGCCAACACCAATCGCCATCCAGTTCCAAGTCCTTTCCCCTACAAGGACACCAAAGCGCACTATGGAAGCATGAGATGCTGCGGGTCCAACCCAATCCTTCCAACGGACTACCGTGGTCACCAACATTTCAGGAATTGGTGGAATGACTAGGAGTGGTCGCATTTACACTCCGGAGGTTTTGCGAAAGGGGGAAATAGAAAAGGAAGGAAAGGATCACAAAGGGAAAGAGAAGGTGGAAGAAACCTGGATGACAAGGAAGCAGATGGGGGGTGAGAATAAAAGGGGTGTATCCGATGAGGAGGTAGGTGAATTCTTGAAGTTCATCAAGCAGAGTGAATATAGGGTTGTGGATCACTTAAATCGGACTCGCCTTGGATATCTCTTTGTCTCTATTGATGAACTCGAGCCACACGTAAGAAGTCACGATGAAGGTGTTGAATCAAGCGCATGTCTCCCATGACATCACAGCTTGATAAGCTCGATAACATTAGAGGTAACATAGTTCCGGATAATTATGTCACTTTCACCGATGATGAAATACCACCAAGGTATGGGGCACAACAAGGCCTTGCACATTTCTCGTGAAGTGCCGAGACCATGTCATGGCCAGGGTTCTCATTGATAATGGCTCTTCTTTGAATGTAATGCCAAAGTCAACGCCGGCGAAGTTGCTTTCGATGGAACTCACATGAAGCCAAGCACAATGATTGTAAGCAGCTTTCGATGGCACCCGGGGGGAAGTTATGGGAGAAATTGAATTGCCCATTCATATTGGCCCTTGCACCTTTGAAATACTCTTTCAAGTAATGGACATTACGCCAACTTACGCTTGTCTCTTGGGGACGACCATGGATCCATTCTGCCTGAGTCGTACCTTCCACACTCGCACCGAAAGTGAAGTTCATTGTTGATAGCAAATTGATAATTGTCTCGGGAGAGGAGGATATGTTAGTGAGTAAGCCATCAACTACCCTTACATTGAAGTCGCCAAGAAGCTCTTGAGACCGCTTTCAATCGCTGAAATTGCCAATGCCACTTATGCTCGGGGACGAGACTCCACTCTTGAAACCTCGCCCATCTAAAGCGTCATGTTATGGTGGCTAGGGGTTATGCTTGAAGGAGGATACCGACTCGAAGCGGTTTGGGGAAGAATAGCCAAGGTGTCACTAACATCCTCATGCTCACCGAGAACAAGGACAGGTTCGGCTGGATATAAACCCACCAAGGCCGACGGATGATGGTTATGGAAGAAAAAAGAAAAGAAAGAGGCTGGCTCACCCGGAAAATCGTGAATACGAGGCTGAAAGGGTTCCCATCCGGACATTCGATGCGCAGCTTAGAGGTGTGGGTTGCCTTCCGGACCAAGCAGCAGCTGTTGAAGATGATTATCTCGCCGATCATGGTGTCAATTTGGTGTATCCATGCCTCCTGATACGTAGCTCAACAATTGGGAGGTCATCGAGTTCCCCTTGGACCATAGAGTTTTTTTCAAAGTAATTCCGTAATGTTTATCCTTTTGCTCTTGCCCAAGGCTTTAGGATTTTCGTTGTAATGGGCTTACTTGCTTCCATTCCAGGATGACTTATCAATAAATGCATGCATTCAATATCTTTATGTGCTTATCCCTTTTTGTTTTTTGCTTTCGCTCTTTATTCATCGTTCTCACCAATAAATACAGCTTTCTCATCTTTAACTGCTATTCATTCATCTTTCCTCGATGACTACCCAAAATGCAGATCTAAAAGTGACTCTCTTGAAAATGACAAGTGTAATAACTCAAGATACAATTTTGACTATCCTATTGATCATCGCCGATGAGGTTCTTGATGATGATGGGGAAGTTCCTCCTGAATCGTTAAGGTTAGTAGAGCAAGAAGCCTGGAAATTCGACCCCATGAAGAACCGAAAGTGAACCAATCAACTTGGGACCGAAGATGATAAAAAAGGAGGTCAAGATTGGCCTTTCCCCAAAGAAAAGGAGCGAAGTAGGTTGATCAAGTTGTTGATGGATTATAAAGATGTGTGTTAGCATGGTCGTATTTCAAGACATGCCAGGGTTAGGACCCCAAAGTGTGCGAGTAACACAAACCGCCATTAAAGTTTCTGAGTGTCCTCCAAGAGCGTGGCTACGAAGGATGAAAGCGTAAATGTCTCTAAAGATCAAGGAGAGAGGTCAAGAAACAACTGGATGCAGGTTTCCTAGAAGTTGTAAGTACCTCAATGGGTTGCTAACATCGTTCCTGTTCCCAAGAAAGATGGAAAGGTTCAAATGTGTGTTGACTATCGAGATCCGAATGAGCTAGCCCAAAAGATGACTTTCCTCTGCCTCACATTGATGTTCTTGTAGACACATACTGCCCAACATGCATTATTCTCTTTCATGGATCTGATTCTCTGGATATAATCAGATCAAGATGGCACCTCAAGATATGGAGAAAACTACATTTGTTACTTTATGGGGAACCTTTTCTACAAGGTTATGCCCTTTGGCTTGAAAAAATGCCAGGCAACATATCAGGCGCGCTATGGTGGCTTTATTCCATGACATGATGCATAAGGAGATAGAAGTTTATGTAGATGACATGATCGCCAAGTCCAGATCCGAAGATGACCATGTTGATAATCTGCGGAAACTTTTTGGAGCGTTTAAGAAATTTTAAGCTCCGACCGAATCCAGCCAAATGCACTTTTGGAGTGAAATCGAGGCAAGCTTCGGTTCATTGTTAGTCAAAGAGGAATAGAGGTTGATCCCGAAAAAGTACGAAAGCAATCATCGATATGCCAACACCTCGAACAGAGAAAGAAGTTCGTGGGTTTTTAGGAAGATTGAACTACATTGCCCGGTTCATCTCCCAACTGCCCGCGACGTGTGAACCAATCTTTAAATTGCTACGCAAAAATCAGGCAGTAACATGGAATGAAGATTGTCAAAAGCCTTCGAGAAGATCAAACAATACCTACTTTGGAGCCTCCTGGTCTTGGTTCCCCCTGGTTCCGGAAGACCTCTTATCATGTATTTGATCGTGCTAGATGAATCAATGGTTGTGTCTTGGGGCAACACGATGAGTCGGGAAAGGAAGGAACATGCCATCTATTATCTAAGCAAGAAGTTCACCACTTGTGGAAGCCAACTACTCATTGGCGAACGCACTTGCTGTGCTTTGGCTGGGCGGCCCGCCGTTTTGAGACATTACATGTTGTGTTACACTACCCGGTTGGTGTCCAAAATGGATCCGATCAAGTACATCTTTGATAAGCCTCGCTTGACTGGAAGAATTGCTCGCCGGGCAAGTCCTCGCTATCGAATACGACATTGTCTATGTCACCCAAAAAGCAAAAAGGTAGTGCTCTCGCAGAGTATCTAGCCAATCAATGTGGAAGATTATGGATCGATGCAATGCGATTTCCTGATGAAGATATAATGGCTTTGTTTGATCGCGAGCAATCACTAGAAAAAGAAAAGTGGACTTTGTTATTTGATGGAGCTTCTAATGCATTGGGGCATGGAATCGGGCAATACTAATCTTTAAAATGATTATTTCCTCACACGCGCAAGGCTTTGCTTTGATTGTACAAACAATATAGCCGAATATGAAGCTTGTGCGCTTGGATCCTGGCAACGATGGAATCAAAGGCAAGATACCTGGAGGTATATGGGGACTCTCGCATTAGTCATCCACCAGCTAAGAGGGGAATGGGAAACCCGAGATGCCAAGTTAATCCCGCACCATGATTACATCAAAGGCTTGATTGAGCATTTTGATGAAGTCACATTCCATCATATTCCCGAGAAGATAACCAATTAGCTGACGCGCCGTCTACCTTGTCCTCGATGTTCAAAGTAAGTGACGAGAGGAACTTACCACTCATCAAAATGGAAAGTTGTGATCATCCTGCATATTGTCAAGTGATAGAGGAAGAGTCCGATCAAAAACCGTGGTATCCATGACATCAAGTGCTTCATCCAAAGAAGTGGAATATCCTCCTGCATTTCGAAAAACGACAAAAGAACTCTAAGAAGACTTGCAATGAGTTTCTATTTAGATGGAGGTATTCTCTATAAAAGAAATCATGACATGGTATTGTTAAGATGCGTCGATCTGAAAAGAAGCTAAACAGATAATTGAGGAAGTCCATGAAGGGTCTTTCTAACACATGCGGCGGGCATGCAATGGCAAGAAAAATCCTGAGGCTGGTCAATATTGGTTGACAATGGAAGCAGATCGCTTTAATTATGCAAAGAGGTGCCATAAGTGTCAAATATATGCCGAGAGGGTTCATGCGCGCCAGCTCCTTGAATGTCATGACGGCACCCTGGCCATTCTCAATGTGGGGAATGGATGTGATCGGTCCGACCAACCAAAAGCCTCGAATGGGCATCGCTTCATTCTTGTTGCCATTGATTATTTCACAAAGTGGGTTGAGGCTGCATCATATGCCAATGTAACTTGAATGTCGTGGATCAAATTCGTAAAAAAGAGAATTAATTTGTCGCTATGGGTTGCCAAGCGAGATCATCACCGATAATGCGACTAACTTGAACAACAAAATGATGAAAGAGATGTGCGAAAACTTCAAGATAAAGCATCACAATTCCTCCCCCTTATCGCCCAAAGATGAACGGAGCGATTGAGGCCGCTAATAAAAATATCAAGAAGATTGTCCAAAAGATGGTGGTGACGATAAGGATTGGCATGAGGTGTTACCTTTGCTTTGCACGGCTACCGCACCTCCTATTCGCACCTCGACAGGGGCAACTCCGTATTCTTTAGTTTACGGGATGGAGGCAAAGCTCCCGATTGAAGTAGAATCCCTTCATTAAGGGCAATGGAGAAGCTAGAACTGGAAGAAGCCGAGTGGGTTCAGATCGACTCCACCAATTGAATCTCATTGAAGAAAAGAGATTAGCAAAGACGTGTCACGACCAATTGTACCAGAAAAGGTTGATGAGAGCTTACGTGAGAAGGTACGCGCGGCAGTTTCGGAGGGTGATCTAGTGCTCAAAAAGATCCCTACCGATCCAAAAGGGTCATCGGGAAAGTGGACCCGAACTACGAAGGACCTTACGTTGTGAAAAAGGCTTTCTCGGGAGGAGCTTTAATTCTCACAAGGATGGATGGGAAGATCTTCCACTCCCTCGTAAACTCGTTGCAGCAAAAAGTATTATGCTTGAACGCACTTCCCAAGAGAAAAGAAAAAGAAAAAGAGTGAAAAATGAAAAAGAAAAGCTCGTTAGGTTGAAAATCAAAAAGACAGGTCTAAGCAAAGTTGGAGCAACCCGCTTAGGTCAAAACCTGAAAAGCGCTGGCCTAGGCAAAAGTTAGGGTTCATAAAATAAATAAACAATGGAAGTGTCGTCAGGCGATGAGTCAGGCAATCAATGGGCTAGATGCATGAAGATCGAATGGGATAGCGTTCTCAGATGTTGATTAGTAAGCAGTCAAGATAGTATGAGAGATACTAACACTAGTCATGGAGAGAGATGTCACTTGAGGAGATGTGTTTCCACTCCACAACCTTTTTCAATTCCATACTCCATTGTAATATCTGTTTTGTATTCCTTTTCGGTCTAAATATAATGACATTGACTCCCAATTCTTCTTACCCTTATCTCTTTCTCTTAACTTCTGTCAATTGTGTGTGTGCATTCATCATGATAAGTATATACTGAGATGTGAAACATGTATTTGGTGTCTTCAAGAGCATTTAGAACTTCTTTGAAAATATCAAAGGTTCGTAAAGAACAAGATGACCTCCTAACAAAGGGCACCGTGGTCTATTGACAGGAAGCATAGGACAATCACCGCAGAGAAAGCGTGCTCCTTTCAAAAGCACTTAGCCTTTATTCTCCACGAAGACAGGACACGTTTTAGTTCACCTCCGGACTTGTCTGTGATCAATACTTCAAGGGGTCAAGGGTGATAATAAGAAACACCTAAGCGATAAAAAAATTAAAAAAAAAAGTAACGTGTTACAGGCTTTCCTTGTGTTGCATTGAAATCATTCGAGGTTTTCGTCAAGCATATACCACATTTTTGGCATCATACATTGTAATTGTTTATCTCTTGTGAGCACAAAAACCCAGTAAATTGCACAAACTTCGTAGGTTTTTACCTTTCATGTCAAGCTTCAATGATAACCGACTCCGAAGCTTTTCGCCTTTCCTTTCAAGCTTCGGATAACCGACTCGTAAGCTTTTAACATTCTTATCGGGCTTCACGGACAACCGACCTCAAAGCTTTTAATCATTTTGTTTTCAAGCTTCAATGGATAAACGACTCATGAGCTTTTAATCATTTTGTTTTCAAGCTTCAGTGGATAACCGACTCCATGGAGCTTTTAATTCTTTTGCTTTCAAGCTTCAATGGATAACCGACTCATGAAGCTTTTAATCATTTTGTTTTCAAGCTTCAGTGGATAACCGACTCCGCGAGCTTTTAATTCTTTTGCTTTCAAGCTTCAGTGGATAATCGACTCCGCAAGCTTTCAACTTTTCTTGTCAAGCTTCAGTGGATAACCGACTCCACAAGCTTTTTACCTTTTCTGTCAAGCTTCAGTGGACAACCGACTCACAAGCTTTTAATCCTTTTGTTTGTCAAGCTTCGTGGGGATAACCGCCTCCACAAACTTTTACCTTTTCTTTCAAGCTTCGAAGTGGATAACCGACTCCACAAGCTTTTTTACCTTTCTTGCCTGTCAGCTTCAAAGTGGATAACCGACTCCACAAGCTTTTTACCTTTTCTTTCAAGCTTCAATGGACAACCGAGCTCATCAAGCTTTTAACCTTTCTGTCAAGCTTCGACGGGTACCATACCCCGTAAGCTCTGCTTGTTTTCAAGCTTCAGTGGATAACCGACTCCACAAGCTTTTTACCTTTTCTGTCAAGCTTCAGCGGATAACCGACTCCGCGTGCTTTTTATTTTCTTTCAAGCTTCAGTGGACAACCGACTCTGCAAGCTTTTAACCTTCTCCGTCAAGGCCCGACGGATACCATCCCGTAAGCTCTCTCCATATTGCATCCTTTCACTTGTCAGCAAACTTCGGCCAAAATTGGAGTTCATGTCTTTACTCGTTTCTTATAACGATAATTGGTTAACTACGGTTACACATACTATCTAATAAGAAACAAGTAAAGAGGGGCAGCTGTGAACACCTAATTTTGTCCGGATATTTTTAATTGATGTTTTGAAAAAATAATAATAAACAAAAACCAAAGTGATAAATAAAAAAAAAAAGTTTTTGTTCTTGATACAATATGGATTTAAACATAGCCCAATTTTGTTTTTTTTTGTTGCAAGCCCATTATCTAAACTATCCAAATTCAAAAAAAAAAAAACAGAAAAACAAAAAAACAAAAAAAAAAAAAAAAAAAAAACAAAAAAAAACAAAAAAAGCTTCAGACTTTTTTATTTTTATTTTTTATTTTTTTTATTTTTATTCTTTGTCCTTTTCTTCTTTGTCCCTTTCTATTAGAGGAAAATCAGCTTTATATTTTATTTTCCCTTCTTTTGTTTTCTTCCACTTTTTTTTCTAAAAATAAGGAGAACAACCCATGCACCCATCGCAACCATCGAAGTAGTGGGAGTACCACATTTCACCATTTCTCCTTGCAACAACCAAGCGAGTAGTGGGAACAAAGGCTGGTTTGTTCCTTGCTATGGCACCACTCTGTAATATTTTCGTCCCTCCTTCGAAAAGATAATAACATATTTTGTCCGCTTCCTCATCCTATATATATGTTACATTTCGTAGAAGGAGGGGGAGGAGTTTTTTTTTACTTCATCTATCTCGCATTAAGGCAAAAAGAATCTTTGTGTGGAAATAGGAGAGTTGAGAGGGAATATCGAACTTGATGGATCTCTCTTCATTAATTTTCTTTGGTCTTCATTTCTTCCCCTCCTTTTCCACCTTTTGCTTTCCTTGATCTCGATCTTCAAAAAATCAGAAAAGAAAAGAAAAAGAAAAAGAAAAAGAGAACAAACGAAGAAATAGGAAGTAGAGGAAAGCTCCACCTCGGACCTCCGCCATCCTCGTCGTGACCAGCTCCGCCACACTACAAAGACCTCCTCGTCGTGTCAAGTTTCCAGCCTCGAGACGCCACCGCTGGCCGCACCACCACGCTTGCGCCTCCTCTGCGTCTCAACTTCTCTGCCTTGAGCCATCGTGCTGTCCGCGTCTCGCCCACCGCCGCACCAGACCCACTCACTGTCGCGTCACCACCAAGGACCTTCGCCCCCCTCGCAAAACGCAGATCTCGGACCCAGATCCACGCACGGTTCGCACCCTTTGTCACTCCTGCCTCGCCGTGTACGGTCCCTCCGGCCCACCATTGTCGTGGTCGCTGTCCCCGCCTCGCCTCACCGTCCCTGTCGACGTCCCACCACCCCGCATCCACAGCCGCGACGTCCACCAATCTCTCTGGTCCTCCATCACGTTTGGTAACGATTAAGCTAGAAGCTTCCTTCAAGTTTCTCCTTTTTTTTTTATTTATTTATTTATTTATTTATTTATGGCCTTATGGTTCTGATGGTTTGTTTACTTGGGCTTGTGTTTGTTGCATGAGGCCCAAACATATTTTTTGTTTGTTTGGTTTTGGCCATTTATTGTTATGTTAGAATGTTGGGCAAAGTAATCTGTCTCAAAAAAATATATTAACATATTATGTTTCTTTAAATGATAAAAAAAAAATATTTTCCTGAATTTAAGTCTTAAAATAAGGAAAAAATATAAAAATGAAAAATTAAATAAATCTTTTGATGATTCTCAGTTCCTTGTTTCTTAATCAAAACTCTTCTAAAAAAAAATCAAATCTTTTTTTATTATCTTGGGTCAGATTTTTCTTAGGCTTAGGTTCTATTTATTTTTATTTTTTATTTTTTATTTTTTTATTTTTATTTTTCAAAATAGGACAAAAATCATTTCTCAAAAGTCAAAATTTCAAAAAGGTATAATAATAAAATTATCTTTAACAAAATTAAAAAAATCTCTTGAGTTCACGCAACAATTTACAACGTTGATGTACGATTTTTTCGTCCTCAAGTATTGTAAAAATTGTAATGGCTTATCGTATAGTTTCACCATCTTTAACCCTATGCAAGAGTGAATTCTCTCATTTTAGAAATAAAAAACGATTTTTATATTCTATTTTGACAAAGTTTTTTTTTTACAAAAATAAATAAATACTTTTAAGTATCTCTAATAGAATTTACAAAAAATGACAAAGCTTTTCAAATTTACGCAACAATCTATGACGTTGATGTATGATTTTTTCATCCTCAAGTGTTGTAAGAATTAAGGGTTTATCGTATAACTCTTGTTATCTTGAACCCCGTGCAAAATGAATTCCCTTTTATTAAGAATAATAAAATATTTTCAATGTGTTCTTTTAACAAATTTTTATCCAACCTTTTTGTAAAAATAAAATAAAAATATTTTAATTCACGCAACAATCTATGACGTTGATGTATGATTTTTCATCCTCAAGTGTTGTATGAATTGTAAGGGTTTATCGTATAAAGATCGCTATATCTTGGACTCTACGCAAAGTGAATTTATTCTAAAAAATCCTTTTAAAACAAAAAAAATCAAAATCTTTATCAAAATTAAAATCAACCAACCAATCAAAATTTTTCAAAAGAACTACGTGGCTTTGAGTTTCCCATCGCACCGGAATACGTAGGAGCAAGATAAATCATCTTGTTGGGCCAAAACTAAATTTTACTTTTTTGTGTCTCTTTTATGCTAAAATAATTAATCAAAAAATTAAACTTTTCCCCTTTTTTAACAATAAATTAAAAATAAAATGAAATTTAAATTTAAAATTAAAAATATATAATTTTTTCTTGTAAATAATTTTTGGGGTAAAATAAATGTTTAAAAGGCTGTTAAAATGTTTTTTTTTGCACAATTAACTTGAGGTACCGCTTTTTAAATCAGGCGTGTGGGGTGCTAACACCTTCCCTACTCGTAAACCGACTCCGGACTCATCTCATCTTTTTTTAGACCAGTTTACCTTTAAAACATGGGTTTTTCTAAGATTTTCCCAATAAAAATTTTAGTGACGACTCACTCTGTTTTTTATCCTTTTCCGCGCCTCCCGGACGGACGGTCGGTGACACTCACATTAATATATCGTCATTCGTTTGTCGGTGTTGGGATACATTGGGTTTAAAAAAACACTATTGCATCACAAAATGCTAACAGTAGCGTAAGAAATACTTTGTATAGTAGAGTACATAACATGCTAATCAGTCAATGAAAATGCTATAAAACAAAAGCTCTAATTTTTTAGGGGGCTAAAAAAAAGGGTTCTTCATTCCACTTCCCACTTTCACCACTGTCCTCCTCTCTTATTATTTTCTTCCAACAGAGTCATCTGTTTCGCCGTCCTCCTCGCCTACTATTAGGTTGGTGGGTTTAGTTTTCTTGGGACTAAGATGAGGGGCTTTATAGATTTTTTATTTAGTTATTTTTTTAAAAAAAATCATGATAAACTTAAAAAAAAAAATCAGAAATGATAAAATAAAAAATATAAATCCAAAATTAAAATTTAAAATAATAAAGATGTTAGAATCAAAAGATTAAAAAATACAATAACTACACAGACAAGTTAACTTTGCGTAAGAGCTCTCCATGATTCTCCCAGAACTGCTTGAGTTTGCATGAGTGCTTCTGAAACTCCAGGGTTGACTTCTCGTCGACCTTCGTTTTCCAAGGAAGAGATGTACTTGCTCCAAAGGAGCAAGAAGAAGGTCTGAACGGGTTGTGAGGATTGAAGTTATTACAGAGAAACATAAGAAGGGGGGTTGAATTGTATTTCTTAACAGATTTTTCAAAAAACTTTTGAAAACTCTTTTCGCAAGCAGATAAGGAAATAAACACACACTTAAAAACCTTTTCCAAGAGTTAACAAACTCAATTTCAAATTCCCACAGTTAGTATAAACAAAAACTGAAAAGAGATAGGGATAGAAGATTCACACAAGATGATTTATCCTGGTTCACTCTCTTCCAACCAAGAGCTACATCTAGTCCCTTATACTTGAAGGTTTTCTCCATTATAATCCAATAGCTTTACAAGTATTCTTTGACTTGCCTCTTCAGGTTTACAATCTCTCAAGTATTCAACACCTCTCCAGGTACTCAAGTATTATTTTCAGTCAAGCCTCTTCAGGCTCTCTCTATCTTAGAGATAATAAGATTTTGATCTAAAGACTCACTATGTGTGAGGGTATGAAAGTTTAAGATCAAGTGTTACAAAGTAATCGAAAGAGGATTTGACAGAGTTTTGGCACTTTCAAAGATTTGAGCTTGGTTCAGTTTCAGTAACCTTCTACATTAGGGTCGTCTAGTATTTATAGAAGGTGTTCGTCTTCACTTCTTTCTTCCTCAACAGTCTTCAAGATATCCTATTAGACACAGCATTAAATGCTTGGGGATCCGTTGAATCTGATAACTTGATATGTGATCTTCTAAAAAGCACCCTTGGTTTTAAGAAAGCTCAAAATTGTTCTTCTCTTCTCTGTTGTACCCGAAAGTTTTCAAGCAGGCTAGCCGGAGGGTGTCTCTAGAAGTGGTACTTAACATCAAAGAGGAGGTCACATGGGTGCTTATATCCAAATTCATCGAAACTACTAGGTATGTCGAATGGCTTTCCAATGTAGTTCCCGTTGTTAAAAAATGGCAAGTTAAGGGTATGCATAGATTTTATTAATCTAAATAATGCTACTCCAAAGGATGAATATCCAATGCCTATAGCTAACATGCTTGTCGACTAAGCATCAGGAAATGAAATTCTAAGTTGTATGGATGGCCATGCAGGTTATAATCAAATCTTCATAGCGGAAGAGGATGTGTCAAAGACCGCCTTCAAATACCCAAGAGCAATTGGGACATATGAATGGGTAGTCATGCCTTTCGGTTTAAATAATGCAGGAGCCACTTACCAAAGGGCAATGAATATCATTTTCATGATGTCATTGGAAAATTTATTGAGGTATACATTGACGATGTGGTTGTCAAGTCCAAGACTAAGGATGACCATTTAGAACACTTGAAATAGGGATTTGAAAGAATGAGAAGACACAACCTCAAGTTGAATCCAGAAAAGTGCAGGCTTGGAGTGTTGGCTGCGAAGTTTCTAGGCTTCTTAGTTCACAAGAAAGGAATCGAGGTGGACAAGAATAAATCCAAGGCTGTTTTGGAAGCTATAGCGCCGACAAATAAAAAGGAATTGCAGTCCTTCCTAAGAATGGTCAACTCTCTACGAAGGTTTATATCCAATTTGTCGGGGATAACAAGAGTATTTGCACCTTTGGTCAAGTTGAAAACAGAGCAAAACTTTGCATGGGAACCTTGTCACCAAGAAGCTTTCGACCAGATCAAGCAGTACTTAACCAACCCACCGGTCATGATGCTAGCTGTGCCTCGTCGACTGTTGAAATTATACATATCAGCATCTGAAGATACTACAGGATGTCTACTGGCCCATGACGATAATGAAAATGTCGAAAGGGTTGTTTATTATTTAAGTAGTGTCCTGAATGATGCTGAAAGAAGATATAGTGCTATAGAGAAGTTATGGCTAGCATTGTATTTTTCATGTACCAAACTTAAATATTATATGATGCTTTGAAACATTTATGCTTTGAAAAAGTTATCAGATATTAAAATAATATAATTATTGTGAATTATCATATTTTCTTTTATGAATATGATTAACGTCCAAATTTTTCTTATGAAAATTATTCATTTTTATCATAATCTTATAAAGAGTGTGCATTTTTATAAATCTATTTTTGTTAACCTTTTGGAGTTAAGTTTGGTTGGAAAATGGTTGCTACAGAAAATAGAATGAGTGTTGCGCCTTGGACGAACCATTACTTTAAAAGCAAGATTCTATTACACTCAATATGCAGTCTCACAATCTGGTTTATGCATTGAAGGTTGATAATAATAAAGTTTACATAATAAAATTGCCCAAAGTATGTGTTCTGAAATTTTCTTTTCTTCTTCTACTATCTTATATTTACCACCATGTGCTAATAAATAAATCTTTGTGATCAATCATTTTAATTTTTCATTGGAGTATGAGAATAGAAAAGTACTCCTCAATGGCATTTACCTAATGTCAATTGCTAAGCATTTGAAATATTGGAACATTGACATCAAAATTCAAATGCCAATTTATGACTGCTAATAGAATGTGTTAATAATGGCAATTGTGCAATTGATTTTGTATTAGTTGTATCAATCAGAACATGCAGTTGATTTTATATTGGACAAATTGCATTCAAATTTAATTGTTTTAAAAGTTAATAAAAATGTATTAATTTTAAGTACTGTCATTATTTCAACAAGTTTTATTACTTGATTAATGATTTGAATAGTTGAATTATTTGCTTGGATGCATATTTTTAGGTGGTTTAAAATAATCATGTAGAATTTAATGTTAGTTTTTGTTCGGTTTATAATATCGTAGACAAAATATGTATTGTACGATTTTTTGGAGTTTTATTAGTTGAAGAAAAGATATTTGCTTCTTAGAGTTTTATTGATTATAAATTTTGATATATGAGTGCGATTGAAACATGTCCTAATGTAAATCAGAAGTTTGTCGTACACCTGAAAATCAAAGTTAATTATATTGTTGTAAACCAGAAGTTTACTAGTCTAAATAATTTTGTTATTTGGCATATGATCAATTACTATCCTAAGTCAATATCGATGATTCATATTGACATCATTGAAGGACCAAAAGATTCTTTAATATCCCTTCAAAAGAAAAATATTCTTTAATATAATGAGTTTTCATATGCTATGCAATTTTTAGTGCAATATGATTAAGGCCAGAAGCCAGATGATTTGCTTATTTTCAATTTGCAACTAGTCGTTTGCAAAAGTAATTAAATGCTTTGAAAGATCCTATATTATGGTTCCTAAATGGAACATATTTATATATTTGATGTGTTGTATTCTAGTAAATCCTGAAGAAATCTACTAGATTTCAAAGGTATACTTTGTAATTTGGCATGATTGCCTCTTCCATCAAAGTTCAATTGTTAGATATTCTTATAGACCCAGAATGTCACTAAGTCATATGTAATTATATCAGAAGTTTGTCGTACACCTGAAAATCAAAGTTAATTATATTGTTGTAAACCAGAAGTTTACTAGTCTAAATAATTTTGTTATTTGGCATATGATCAATTACTATCCTAAGTCAATATCGATGATTCATATTGACATCATTGAAGGACCAAAAGATTCTTTAATATCCCTTCAAAAAAAAATATTCTTTAATATAATGAGTTTTCATATGCTATGCAATTTTTAGTGCAATATGATTAAGGCCAGAAGCCAGATGATTTGCTTATTTTCAATTTGCAACTAGTCGTTTGCAAAAGTAATTAAATGCTTTGAAAGATCCTATATTATGGTTCCTAAATGGAACATATTTATATATTTGATGTGTTGTATTCTAGTAAATCCTGAAGAAATCTACTAGATTTCAAAGGTATATTTTGTAATTTGGCATGATTGTCTCTTCCATCAAAGTTCAATTGTTAGATATTCTTATAGACCCAGATTGTCACTAAGTCATATGTACCAATCGCAAATATTATTGCATGGCTAATGGCAAATTGTCCCAGCGGAACAACCTGCGTGTATGGTACGTAACTCATGAATCTAAAGTACGTCAGAAGCGTTGTAGACATATTGGTGCAAAGAATATTGTTCCTTAAAAGGAAAATAAATTTTAATGTGATGCTCTAAAAGAGGTCATTGAGACCCCTAGAAGAGGTCAAAAGTTCTATAGATCAACAACCCCCATATTTCAAGGGAAGCAACCCCAAAAGCGATTCTGGTACCAGTAAATTATGAGATCTCATTAAAATATGAAAATATGAGGGGAAAATATATTGTTGTTGCTGATAATGTATTTGCATATACAATAGCAATTTCTTCTAAAATTATTAATCATATGTGCATGTGAAGCTCAAGTTATAGAGAAAATTTCGATATTAATTTGATTGGCCAAAATGGAAAGGAATTATACAAGTCGAACTAGATTTTTAGCCAAACATAATGCATTTGGACCAGTAGTCCAGACACCTAAAGTTGTCAATCTTTTTATGGATGCAGTTAATTTTAGATTACTGATTAGTTTGGCAGTCCCTGAAGGAGTTGACACACGTCTAATGGACGTAATGACAACTTACTTATATAGGTCATTTGATAACGGCATATATAAGAAAATCCTTGAAGGATTTTAAGATGCCTGAAGCATGCAATTCAAAACTTGACAAATGTAGTCTGAAAAATTGCAAAGAAACATTGTATGGATTAAAGCAATCAAGACGCACGTGGTACACTCTTTGAACAAATATTCATTGAAAAACATGTATGAGAATATTCCTTCTTGCCTTTATCAAGAAAATGAAATCCAGATTTGTAACTGTAGTTTATGTTGATGATTTAAACATAAAAGGACTCCTGAAGAGATCTCAAAAATTACAAAGTACTTAAAGAGTAATTTTCAAATAAGGATCCTAGAAAGACAAAATTTTCTCTTTGTTTTTAAGTTGACCATTTCACTAGTGGAATTTTTAGTCGTCAATATTCTTATATAGATTTTTTTGTATGGATAAAGTTTATCCAATGGTTGTTCGTTCACTCGATGTGAAAAATGATTCTTTCATTTCATGAGAAGATGATGAAGAAACTTTTGGTCCTGAAGTGTCATATCTTGTTGGCATTGAAGATGTATCTTGAAAACAATATTATATTAGATATTGCCTTTGTATTGAACTTATTAGCAAGATTTAGTTCAGCACTAACCTGAAGACAATGGACCAGAGTTAAACAGGTTCTTCGTTATCTCTGTGGTACATATGATATGGGTTTGTTCTACCCAAATGGAGTATGATCAAAATTGGTAGGATATGCTAAAGGTGGATATCTTCCCGATCCTCATAAAGCCTAATGACAAACAAGTTATGTCTTCACATGTGGAAAAACTGCTATCTCATGGTGATCAGTGAAGCAATCAATCATGGATACCTCATCAAATCATTCAGGGATATTAGAGATATTATTGAATCAAGCCGTGAGTGCATATGGCTAAGAACTAAGTCCTAGTACATTAGAGGAGCATGTGGATTAATGAAAGAAGATGACAAGCCCACAATATTGCATGAAGATAATGTCGTGCGTATTGCACAAATTAAAAGTGGCTACATAAAGGCATTCCGACTTCAGTTTTCAAGAAGAATGTGCATAGCATTGGAATGAGCAAATTATAGGACTTTCATCGATCGATGAATTTTTTAGGGGAAGTATGTTACTATGAATATTGTACTTTTTTTCCTTCGCTAAGTTTTTACCCCACTGAGTTTTTTTTAGCAAGGTTTTAACGAGGTATATTCGTAGTGTATAGTCATCCAATGGGAAGTGTTATAAATATTCAAATTTGGTGGATAATTATATCAATTTGTCGTCACATAATATCTTTACCATATCTCTGTATTTACGTCTCTTGATTCGGTCCATAATTAGAAGCCCATTATCTCTATAAATAGGACTATTAGGTTTGTACTTGTACACACTTGATCATATTGTCAATACAAAGATTATACCTAGTTCCTAAAGAAAGAGCATTAATTTGAATCCTAGTTCCTGAAGAACTAGTCTTTGGACCTATATTTCTATTGTCTTGATTTCTATAATTTCTTTTCTATTTATAACATATTATAAATATTTTTGTATAAAAATGTATAGATGCATAGGTAGTAAAATAATAATAACACCATCATGATTCATTAAACCAAAAAGTAGAGATTATAAAAGCAATTTTTCACAGTCACCAAATCAACCCTAAAACCTAAACCAAGTGACAACATCTCTTACACAAATTATATAATTGTATATCCAAAAAGTTGGAGACACCCGATCAACTTCTAAAAATTATAACCATTCTCTACATGTCTTCACATTTTGAAGTTGTTGTATTACTAAAATTATATTTAAGTTGTATTAAGAAATAAAAAAAAACACCGTTAAAATAAAAGCCTAGAGTAGAAATATCGTGGCTTGGTGCCAACAAAGGTTGG
Organism: Sophora flavescens; assembly: GCA_030762895.1. Lineage (NCBI taxonomy): Eukaryota > Viridiplantae > Streptophyta > Magnoliopsida > Fabales > Fabaceae > Sophora > Sophora flavescens. Next base: position 14,262 of record JAUPTC010000840.1, on the reverse strand, counting down.
TCCAATTGCTAAGGATCCAGCTTATATCCCACTAGGACGTGAATTCAAATCCCGTTACCGATGTGAGAACCTCGTTGGTAGGTAATATATAAGTGTCTCTACAAGCGCTCTTTGAATCGTGAGACCTACCCTGACTCTGGTGAGTCCCCAGGACGCAACTCACCTAAACCTTATTTCACAACAAAAAAAAAATTTATCGTTGCTTGATATTGATATGAATAATTCAATCCCCGTCGATGCCAAAGACTTGTTGTGGATTTTACACTTGCAAGTGCACGTATTGTTGAAACCAAAGCGGTTATGGACTCTAACCTCTCAAGTTTTAATGTTAACTAAGTTATTAAATTGAAGTTGAAAAGTATCTAAGTGTTTAGAGTCCAAAAGGAACGTCCATTGATCCTTAGATAATTCATTCAGAAGGGTCGAAAGACCATTTATTTTTTATCTTATTCGAATTGAACTTAGGTGTTTTAATAAATTTAGTACCCGTCGCACATCCAATAAACCTTATGCTGTATGAACTAACATTGGACTGACTTGAGTGCCTTAAGATTCTCATATCGTGCGCCCAATTCTTCTTAAGTCTATTCTTCCTATAGCCATACTTAAGTTTTATTTAAAGTACATGTCTAATGTTATTGTTGTTTTAAATATATGTTTGGACCGTTCTCTCTTGTTCATTATATTGTTTACCTTTTAAATGTATTCCTCCAAGTTTATTTGAATATGGTATAGTATGAAGCATTTATGTATCAGAGACAAACAAGTACAACATAGTATACTTCGAGCCAAAAAAAACAAAGTCAACCATCTAACATTCTCTTGCCATTGTTGCTCTACCAACCTAAGAAGTAAAAGGAAGAAAGGAAGTATCAGTCTAAGCAGAAGAAAACAAAAATAATTTTTGCCAAGATGATAATCGAGACAAATTGTCACTGTATGCAAGTATATTTTTTTATCTTGTTATTTTTTCCCCACAAATTGTATGGTTATAATACTATTTCTTATTGATTAAGTTTGTCATATTCATATTTCTTTTAGATAAACAAATATTTTGAAGAAGTATTTTTCAAAGTTTCTTTAAACTTGTAAGTCTTTCTTCTATAAAGCTTTTTATTGCTATTCTTACATCTTTGAAAAAGGAGATTTTTTTTTTTGAAAGCCACCAAAAGTCAATTCACACCCCTCTTGAATTTGTCCACTAAACCAAGAATTGGTATCAAGAGTTAGGATCTTAAACAAGCTTAATAGTTTTCAAGAATTGTCCAAATGGCTAAAAAATCAAAGAGGAATAATGAGTATATTTCTACTACTAAACCTCCTATTTTCAATGGTGAAGGTTATGCATATTGGAAGGCAAGAATGAAAACTTTCATAAAAACAATTGGTTTGAATGTTTGGAATGTGGTTGTGAACGGCGCCTTAGTTCCAAAACAAGGAGTAAATGGTAAAGAAATAGATAAGCCAAAGAGTTTGTGGATCGATGAGGAGAAGCAGGGGCGAACGCAAGTGTAGCCGAGGGTGTGCACATGCACCCCCTCGGACTTAAAAATATATATAACTATGTTATGTGCATATTTTTGCCCCCACACACCAGGCAAAATTGCACTCAATGAGTGTAGTCGTGGCTATCTGAGTGTGATGCCTGAGTGCGGGAAAGATCAGAGAGAGGGGAGTAAAACCAGCCAGCGTAAATGATACCTATGCTACTACACAATATAAAACTAGGACTGGACAAAAAATTAAAAATTTAAAACCGACCGAAACCCGAGATACCCGTACAAATATTGGTCTTGCGGGCGGTTTTAGACAGGTCTCGAGTACACGGGTGAGATAAAAGAGTTAAGGATGGGTTAATACGAGCGGGTTCTGTTCTACAAAATCAAATCCAGCGGTACCCAAACCCTCCCGTAGCATGTATTTAGCCAGCTCACATATACCAATGAATCAATGATGTCTCTGTGCCACGTTGTCCCATCACCACACTGCACGAAGCAAGTCTTATCTCTCTGAAGCTTGAATAAATATACACACAACATTCATTCAAATGTTCTTTCTCATATTATTTTATACTAATTTTATAATTATAATACAGTTTACACAACGAACAAGACACATATGAGAGAGAGAATAAGCACAACGTAACATCTCGTACCAAAGGAGAATTTTGGTTACAACTAAAGGAGAATAAGCACACCTTAATTAAAATTTTCTTTTTCAAAACAAATTACAAAAACCGAGTTGGCAAGTCATTTACCCAATCGCTGTCTCTCTCTCACCATGGTTATCGTGGTCTCATAATCAAACCCTCACTCTCACCGTCATCGTCATCGACAAAGATGAAGAAGACGATGGTGAGGTGGTCGCCGTTGACGATGCCCAAGATGACGACGACAATGTTGAGATCTACCAAAGTCGACGGCGAATGCGTCGAGATCTACTCAAAGTGATGACGAGCGACACCAGATCTGCTCAAGATGATAAAGGTGCGGCTGTCTTCAAGGAAGAAGTGGTTGTACTCGTGCGGATTCTTTGGATTTTTAGAAAGTTTGATGTATATCTCTTTGAAGGTTTTGATTTTTCTGGATTTTTTCTGATTATGTTGAAGTTTGGATTTTTCTGGGTTTGGTTCTTTCTGATTCTTACCTCCTCCTCTTGCAATTTCTTTAAACCGTCGAAACCCACTAGCTGAAATCGCCACCCGCCGAAACCGCCACCTACCTAATCTTATGAGGCAAACAGACGGAAATGAGTCTTACATATAGGTGGTCGGTTTGGACATTTTGAGCCCGAATCCGACCGATGTCCACCCCTACACAAAACCTCGGTTAATGACCAAAACTTGGCGTAAAGTTTAGAACCAGTTGGCATAAACCTCTGCCCCCACTCTTTTAACTTCTAATCTAATAGCTACGGGCATAAAACTTTGGAAAATGGACAAAAAAGAATGTTTTTATAAGATGGATATTTTTATAGTATTAAGTGAATTTATATATAGTATTTAAAATATAAGAGACTATTTTCATATAAAAAAAAAAATATAAGAGACTATTTAATTGAATTATGTGTAGTATTTTTTTTAAATTTTTTACATACATATATTCTTATATATACAAATTTAATGTATAATTTATTTATTATTTATTAATCATTCAATTTAACTATTGGTTCAACCCGTTGAACCATGATCCAAAAGTTTTGCTAGTTCGATCTTCGGCTAATTTGTTTAAAACATTGGTTTGGATACTCTTTGTACTCGTTTTTATAATATTTTTGACTTATAAAAAAAAGTTCACACATAGGGTAATTATGAGATATATAATTTATTTGATTAGATATTAAGATTTTATGATTTTAACATTCATGTTTTTATCTTCATATATATGATGATAATTATTATTAATTATTTTGGAAATATATTGTCCTCACTGACTCAGGATCCTGGGATCCGCCACGGGAGAAGAAAAAGGTCAAACTTGACTTAAAGGCAAATGTTATCATCACCAGCAGTTTAGCAATTAGTAAATCCTTTATAAGGAGGTGTGAGATACTTTACAAGTGATTCATGAAGATACTAACGAGGTAAAAATGACAAGAATAAATAACATAAGTCTAACTCATGAGTACAAAGTACAAACTCTTTAGAACGGAACAAGGTAAAACCATAAGACATACTAAAATATTTTACCCATATTGTAAAGAGAAATGGTCCTCTATTGTAAATCATTTGATTATTTTAGGTAACAGGAATGATAGTTGTACATATTCTTTGGATATTTATGATGGACACTATATGTAAATAGATTGTTTTGAAGTGTTAACTACATGTGATAAAAAAAAATTAATAAATAAATATAAATAAATATATATATAAAATATTGGACATCAAATCTCTTTACAACTACGTACAATTACTCTTTATGTAAAATGTTTTCTTTTCTAGTAAAGATCTTGTTAGCAATAAAGTTAGTAGATCTTGACAACCAAAAGTGACGGCACCGCGTCCGTTGATATGATTCATCTACTCACTACTCCCGTAGACCCTCATGTGTTCAATGATTAATTAAGTGTTTTTCAATGATTAATAAATTATAAATATCCTGTTCCATTTCTGAAATTTCCGAACTACCCCTTGTCGTTGCCGTCGGTTCAAAATTACCTCTCTCCTTCCTCTCGTAAACGTTCCCTGCCAGCCATCGTTCTTGCCGTCGGTTCTGAAAAATAAAAGATAAGAAAAAATGTCGGTAAGTCTCAAGCTTGCAATTTTCTTTTGCTCAGATCTACTTCATCTATGGCACATTGCCCTTCTAACTTTATGTGGTCAATTTAGTTGAACATTGTTCCCTGCATTTCAGATCCTATATGGGTTCCTTATCTTCTTGTTTGTTTATGTCCCATTGTATTGTTTCTGCTTGGATGCTGAGATATTCTACTTGGGATTATGGGAAAGAAAAAAAGAAGAGAGAAAAAGGAAGATCATTAATTTATTTGTTGTATGGGATGGGAAGTGGGAAGTGTATGTTGCAATGTCTTTGGCTCTTTGCTAATTAATTAACCTTGACATATATTTTTTTCTTTGAAAAAGAATTGTGATATACCCACAACTGGTTTAGATATTGTAGTTTTACAATTGCTCTTCTTGAAGTAGTAAGTTTGGATCTACAATGTTCCCCATGTTCATGACCTTTTGGATCTAACCGAAGTACCCCCAAAAAAAAAAGAGCAAAAAATTGGTATTGGTTCTACACATGCTGATTTTATGTGATTCACGTATTCACAAAACATGATTCTTTTTTCTCCTAGTTGAATTGATTCATTTTGAGGATGTTTTGTTGTTTGGGCCATGACCCATTAATGGTTGTTAAGTCATGAAGTTAAATTTGTTGGATTTATGATGATGAATTCTTATGCCATTTAAATTACTGCTTTTCAAGTGGACACTCTATCATATTGATATTGTCTCTTGGTACGTATAAGTGTATAACATTTCCTTTTGGCTCATTGACTCTGTTGATTTGCTTTGTCTTCTGAGCTATACTGATAGTACCCATTAGGCTGTTGTATCTTGCTGCTTTTATTTCACTTAATTTCATCATTGCTTCCATTATTAAAATATGAGCTTCTATTTTTCACTGGATCATTATAATTCTTTTGGAGGAAATTTTAAAAAGAATGTGTTTTGTATTTGACCTGGATTAACATTTTCTCAATTTCACAGATATCAGTGCTTCTTGTGATCCATACTTTACAGAATATCATCCTAGAAGTACCTTAATTTAACATTTTATGTACAGGCCCCAGTGGACCATAATGATCAAAGAGTTGAAGCAATTCCCCACTCTACACCTACATCAAATTGGACTATTCATGTTTCAGATGTGAGGAAGAAAGTTTTACATTGTAACATTGGTTAGCATTATAATTGCAGAATAAATGTTCCAGGAATCAATATTATGTATTTTTTGTGGATTCCTGGTCACAGCAATATAAATTTGCATGCCATTTAACAGTTAAACCTGTTCCAGCATCAGTAAGAACATTTGCAAGTTAGTGATATATATTATAATTAATAAAGATTCTTAATGCATACATGTATAGGGATTCAAAATGACTTGAAGTCGAAGACTATTTCGGTTGTTTGGTTTGTGAAATTGTGTTTGCTGGTAGACTGCAATCTTGGTTACTATAGGTTATTTCTTCTAAACAATTCTTATTTGTGCTCCATTGTCCTATGTTGGTATCTTGGTTGTGCCACTTTAATGGTACTTCATCAGATTTTTTTTTGTCCTTTGATGAAGGAAACGTTCATTCCATTTTTACTTATTACAGATAAGAACAGTTAAGGTTAGCAACATGTCACTGACTACTTCCAAGAAGGACATTCTTGAATTCTTTTCATTCTCAGGTGATATTCAATATGTTGAGATGCACAGGTCAGAGCACTTGTAATGTTCTTATCTTTATTCGTGTCTTACGATTTTTATTATTTTAATTTTTACACTAAATGTCACTGTCATCTTTGGTGGTAATTCTGCAGGGAAACTGATCGCACCCAGATTGCTTATGTTACCTTTAAGGATTCACAGGGAGCAGACACAGCAGTTCTGTTGACGGTATATTTATAACCAAATAATTTTTTTATTGAAATAATAGTACATGCAAAAAAATGAGATATGTTGCACCAATGTATCCTATTAATTCTTTCCATTCAATCACTAAAACTGATAAAAGATAAGATAAGAAACAGATACTTTTTGTTGATTTTCTTTTTTTGAGTCTTGTACTTATTCTTCAATTTCTGATATAGGGTTCCAAGATAGGTGATCTATATGTCACCATCACACCTGAGGAGAACTACCAGCTGCCTCCTGAAGCTCTTCCCTCAAGTCCTGTAAGTACTTAATTGTTAATTTAAATTCTGCATTATTTATTGCGTGCCAATTTAGGTCAGCATGCGGAGGGAGGGGGAACATGGGTAAGCCATGGTCCCCCCCCCCAACTTTGTCTACGTGCACTCCTTTATGTTTGGTTTGTTTTGGCCCCTCCGAAACTAACACTCTCGAACTAAATTTCTGGCTTCACCTCTCCCCACACGCAGGGCGGAGGGAGGGGGAACATGTGTATGACATGGCCTCCCCAACTTTATCATTGTCTTCATGTATTCCTTTATGTTTGGTTTTGTTTGGCTTCCCTCAAACAAAATTTCTTCATGTTATTTATTGTTTAGTTTTGCCTCCCTCAAGCTAAATTTTCTGCCTTTGCCCCTACATGCACCATTGTGCTGCTACTGCCTACTAGTACATTTATCTGTAGTTAAATGTGCTAAATATGAACACTTTTTCCATGTGCCGAAAATATCATTGTTGAAGTAACATTGAATTCTAAGGTGTTTTATATATCTAACTCGTTAAATTATTCTTGGCTGAGTCCTACTTTCAGGTTTTGAAACATATTGCTTCACTATTGCTGTATTGCAGCCAAATTTATGTGGTCCTTAATATCTATTGTAAATTTCAAGATTTTCTTTGTGTTGCTGAAAACCAACTCTGGCCTGAAGATTATGGCACAAAATCTTATTGTGACACCAAATTACCACTTGTATCATTGCAGATCTAACAATGCCCTGTTAAAACATTTTTGTATGAAGTTTGATTAATAACTAAATGGTACATTGTCGGTGTTGTATCATGTGCACAAGTCAAATATACTGTGAATTGTGACTGGGAAAACCTGAGGGAGACTTTTAGATTTCAGTTAGAGCTAGATGCACAATCTCTGCATGTGAATACAAATTCTTCCCTCCCCACTGGGTTAAAAATTCTACTTTTTTTTTACTATCAAATTCTAAGTATCTGAAGTTTCTAATGACAACGCTTTTCTCAATAGACGAACCAAACTGCTGCTGCAGTTAGGAAGGCTGAAGATGTAATGAGCACCATGCTTGCCAAGGGTTTCATTTTAGGAAAGGATGCAATCAACAAGGCAAAAACCTTCGATGAACGTCATCACTTAACCTCAAATGCTTCTTCCGCAGTTGCTTCCATTGATCGTAAAATGGGTTTAAGTGATAAACTAAGCATTGGCACAGCTATTGTCAATGAAAAAGTAAGAGAGATGGATGAAAAATTTCAGGTTTCTGAAAAGACAAAGTCTGCTATTGCTGTTGCTGAGCAAAAGGCAAGTAGTGCTGGATCTGCTATCATGAGCAATCCTTATGTGTTAAGTGGAGCTTCATGGGTGTCAAGTGCCTTTACTGCTATTGCAAAGGCAGCTGGGGATGTCAGCATGATGACCAAGGAGAAGCTTGAACAAGCGGAGTTGGAAAAGAAGGAGATCATTTACAATGAAAGGAAAGAAAGCATTGATCAATTTGCGCGAATGCACCTTGAGTCTTCAGATGTGGGCCCTGCAGTAGTTCCTGTTAACTCAGGTGATGATAAGAAGCTGGGAATTTTATAACTTACAATCCCTTACATCCTCCCGAGCACAGTTGGATTGATTTAGTTGGCATAGTTATATTGTCATTCTTCAGTTGCTGCAAGTTTGTTGTACAATGATAAGTCTTGTTGATTGTTATAGTGATGTAAAGCTTTTTTTGACAGATGTGATTCTTGAATATAGCCCAACATTCATGAAAAACGATTATTTGTTATTTGTTATTTGTTATTACCTTTATTATTTCTGGATTTCTTCTTCACTCACTTCACCCCTTGGGTCATATGTCATTGGAGGGGTTTTAATGCAAAAGTATCACCAGTATATTTTAGTGTTGCAGAACCTATTGTTATCAGGAGCATTTTACGATGACAGATAACTTCAGTGAATGACTTACTGTTTTCATTTTTCCTGTACTTTGAAAGAAAGAATAGGTTATAAAACTCTGTTTTTCACTTCTATATTTCTGTGTCCTGAATGTCTTGCTTTGTAGTGAATATTCAATTTTGTACCTGAAAAATTGACTCTTAATTTAGTTCTTCAAAAATGAAAACAAATCTTAGTCCTTAAGAATCTTCAATGTCAATCAAATTTCTCGTACTCAAGTACTAAGTTGATGACACATTAGTTCGTATCCACGTTTATTTTGATTGGAATTTGATTCTGTTAGGATCAAATCGCAAGTTTTCATTATTTAGGGGCTAAGTTGAGAGTTGAAACTTTTATGAAACTGGGTATTTAGTATTTACTCTCACTTTGGGTTGTTTTCAAATTGCAAGTTCGAATTCAGTTTTCTATTGACTGCTCAGTTGAGGTCATCAACACCGAATAAATAAATTCACTTTAATGTTTCTCACTTTTTCATTTTCACTTTAAGCAACAATGCAATTTTTAAGACTATGTTTTTTTTTTTCTCGGATGATTTTTATAGATGATAAAACAATGCATACCATGCCCATAAGCTGCAAATAATAGTTTAATAAAAGGGTCCTATTTGTTTTTCACATATCCAAAATGTAACTGATATTAGTCTGAAACGATTTCTTTCATGCAGCGATCCATGTAATTTTCATAATTAACCTGTAGTCGGTCATTATGTAATCTGTATATTAATTTGATCAACGCCCTGCAATGTACAGGAATAAGTTTGATAGAACATCTACACATTTTGGACAATGGTCCTTTGATGGTATGTAATTAAAATTGAAGTGGCCACAAGTACCAGAAAAAAAAAAAAATTGAAGTGGCCAAATATGATATAAGCTTGCAAGGTGGCGATAAAAGACAATGTCTACTTGGGATGCAAGATAAACTTTTGTAAAACTCTGTAAGAAAGCTATTTGTTTTGAGTTGGGTAGGAACAATCGCCACAAAACTGAATTGTATAGCCGATGTGTGCTCCATGCAGCTAGTATGTTATCATAGAAAGCGTAACAACCACTCCAGGCTCTGTTGAAGTGAAAGATAATACCAAGTTTATTCTTAAACACGTCAATAATCAATAATACCAATAATAGGAGATAAATAAAATGATTTATTCATATTAAGAGGGTGTTTGGGAAAGATGATTTTTTGGAGTTTCAGCTGTTTTTCTCACAAAAAGCTATTTGATAAATAATCTCACGTGTTTGGGATTCAACTTATTTCTTGAAAAAATCTTTTTTTTTTTGAAAAAAAAGGCTGTTTTGAAAACATCTTATTTGAAGGATTGTTTGATGTTTTCATTTTGATTATTTCACATCTAACATTTATTCTCTCCATATTACCCTTGCCTTGCATCATGATCCAGTGTAAACCAATGTCCTCAACGTAAAACCATGTTAGAGCCTACCAGCCAAAATCATTCCATGAGAAATTCTTATTTCTTTGGCTATATTAATGATGACTTTAATAAATTATATTATTAATATAAAATTCTCTATATTATCGGTTTATCCACTTCTAAAATAATCCTTTTAATCTTAAATTTCTCTATATTATTCAAATAAAATATTTATAATTTTTAATTAACTATTATACAAATAATATATTTTATTTTTACATACTTTCATAGTCATAAAAAATGTTATAAATTTAATTCAATTTATTATAATAGAAAAAACAGGATAAAATACTAAAAATTAAACATTTCACTAAAAAAGAATCAAATATTATTAATATAAATAAATAATTTCATATACTTTTTCGTAATTTATTATGTAAAAATGATTATTTTACATCACCCAAATGAAATAAATTATTTTAAAATCGCTTTTCAGCAAACATACCCAAACAAAAACAGATTCTGATTATAATCGATTATCACAATAATTTTGCATCACCCAAACGAAATAAATTATTTTAAAATCGCTCAAAGAAACACATCCAAACAAAAACAGATTCTGATCGATTATAATCGATCATCACAATAATCAATTATTTGAAAACAGATTATCAGCATAATTTTTTTTCCAACTTTCCCAAACACACTCTAATTGTAGTACGGGCCTTTTCTCATAGTAACAACTAACAAGTGAAAGGATTTGATTCATTTCACCATATTTGTTTTAACCTCAGACCAAAATAAAAAAGTATGAATTGTAATAAATTAATTTAATAAATAGGACTACCATACCTCCATGCATTCATGCAAATTCTCATCTTTTGATCTTACGTGGATCTGCAAAATCATAAGATTGATTATCTACACCGCATTCTATTCACAATCTTCTCATAGTGGAAGGCTTCTATGGACAATATTACTGGATAATGCAGTCAAAATAAAAGGTGAAGTGTTCAACATTATGAAAAAGACAAACACTACTACACAGATAGTAAACGTTTTCACAAATTCAGTGTAAAGCAAGACCAAACAATCGCTATGCCGCTATGGTTCTTCCTATTGATTGATTTTATGTACTAAAATTACAATTATACATTAAAATACTAAGAAAGGACCAAATGAAACTGAAAGCACTGAACTGAAGCATGTATTTTCGATGCTTTTAAGATTCAAATATCGCAATAAATAATTACCCCAATGACTTTGTGGGATGCATTTTGATTGAATTCAAGACAAGCCAGGATTACAAGTGCTGCAGCAACTGTTGAGGGCCAGTAGTGTAGCTGCTCATGAGCTGACAGTGACAGCACTGCCAGGTTCTTGGCCCTCTTCTCCAGAACAGCATCAGCTTCAGCAGCTTTTAGGTAGAACCTGTAGAGTTTAACAAAGGTGTGAAGTCTAGCTGAAATAAGTAAAAATAAAGGGGCAAGCAGGACTCTTTTCCCTGGAGAATCCCTGTAGTTACAAATTTTTAAGCTATCACTGTTATTAACACTACTGAATATTACGCACAACACTTTTTATTCTTGTATAATGTTATACTTATTCTGATTTTATATAAATAGTATTTAATTTGACTGATAAAATAAAGTACATGATCTCCCACGAGTGTCAAATTCAATGATACAAAAGTATTTTTGTTTCGTAAGAAGGTGGTATTTTTCTTAAGTGGCAGTACTATGTGAAGTTACAGTTATAATTTTAATTTTTATTGAAATTTATTCAAAAAGAGACAAGCCTAAAGCATAAGAAATGCCAAGGGCTGCCAAAACAACAGAATTACAATCAGGAAATCATGTGATATGGACGCACAAACAACAGCAGAAAGAATAAAACTGCAGGGCAAAAATCAGCAACCCAGCACAGGGACAAACAAAACAGGGGAGCTAACAACTATTAGAGAAATAAATTTTATCTTTTGAATTTTATATTATGCACTGTTTTTAAGGGAAACCTTGAATGCTGAATGGAGACCTGAAAGTCTGAAACTATAAGGAGCATTGGCTGCTTGTAAGTTGTAACCTTTATGCAAAATTTAAGATCATACTCGTGCAGTAAGAATGTAAAGAAAAAGCTAACTTATACCACAGGAAATTGTAGATGGTAGGAAGAAAACACTGGAACTTGAGCACTTCCTGCACCATCCATTCCATAGCCACCACCTCGCATCTACTGTACACACTGCTTCCTATGTAGAAATTCTTTTGCCCCACTCTAGTTCCCACAAAAGACTTCATTATTCATTGAAATATAAAATTGAATGAAAGACTTCAAAACTAATTTTAGCAGGTGGAGAATAACCGCTTAGCATCTTGTTCAGGTGAAAATGAAAGTCAGATTATTACAGAAATCATGACTGGAACAACTTTGGTAATGTAGCAGAGACAAGACATATGGTATATGGTTTCTCCATTTCAATTTGAACCAACTAATGAGCTATGAACTTAATTTGTGATAAATTGTCTGTGTAAAATATTATATACTACTATCACTAAGACATTTTTTTGACAAATATTAGGTTGTTATCAAGCAAGCAAAGTATATAATCCAACACTTGATATGAGAAATTGACAAATATATATTCAAAATAGTTTGACTTTTTAGATAATTATTGTCAGAATCAAATTCTTTTAATTACGAGACAAGGCGTATTTAATTACAGTATAAATTCACTCAAATTGAATCAAAGTTAAATCCTAATCTATTTCCATTGTCCTTAATCTGAGACCCTTTCTCAATTAAGAGACACACAGATGAAGACGACTTTTTACTCAAAATAACTACATATACGGCAGTGGGAAGAAATGAAAAGATTAAATGATGAACCTGTTATATTGCTGGTTTTCTTCGATCCTGGTGGCTAGCGTGAGGCAGGCTATTCCAACAATTTGAAGGTTTCTTTTGGCTTTGAAGTATCCTTTGCTTAGGAAACGGTCAAGGAGGCTGACTCCAAGAAACAATGTCTCTTGCCGAAGCTGTTTTCGATAAGATTGCTGCCCATTTAAAGCAAATTGCAAAGTTAAAGCAATTTAAACCAAATCAACTAAAAATTTAAAGTTCAACTAATGACAGCATTATTTGAAATTCTTGCCGCAATATCTGAAGCTAAAATAAATTATTATAAGGCATACCAATTTTTCTTATTAATATTAGTTGTGGCCACTGTTTGTTAGCAACATACATAAGCTTTGTATAGTAAAAAGATGATAATATAAACTCGTGTTGATGGTGAATTATGTACGCATTAGCATATTCATTTTATTTTGACAAAAGCATATTCATTTTTTAAAATATGGTTTGAAATTATAAATATATCCATATCCATATTATAAAATCTAATGGTCGATATATGTAATTATGAATAAGGTTCATTATCAACCTGAGTCTATATTAATATCACTAAACAAATATTGTTATATGTTATTATTCTGTCTTAAAAATGTTAGGAAGAAAATTTAACTACCCTCCAACAAAAGGAAAGAATGTTATTTATGGTAATTTCACCATTAACATTGATAATAACAATACAATAAACAAAAATACAATAATAGGTAGCTTTTAATAAAAAAATATAATAAAATTTATTTGTAAGTTATTCTTTTCGGTTCTTTTCCCTTTTGGCCTCAGGCCTATGCCATTGAGTTCTTCATGTAAATGCTTCTTCTATCCAGTTTCTATTAAGTATGCGATATAAAATGCAAAATACCAATAAAAAAAGTAATGATTTCCTAGTTACATTATCACATACAACGGAACGGAACATCGACCTCACTTACTTTTGTCTTGTGCATTGAACAGAATGACAAAACTACCCTTCTCTAATTGAATGAGACCTGTCTATGGTCGTTTCTTTCTACGTCCTATAAGTAAAGGAAAGTCTGTCCGGTGAGTGGTGACAACCCAAACTACCCACATGCACAAATACGAGAAAAGAGCGTTGCATGCATGACGCTACAAGAATTTATTTACAAAAGTACGCCGTAACACAAAAAGAATCTGACGTGTCACGAGACGATTGGAAGCTACTCATGATTCTCCAAGAATCTTATTGTACACGATGTTTACCCTCTAACTGAATCCAGTTTGGCTTTTTGCACTCTTCCAACGTGTTCTCTCTCAGGCAATCAAAATCATAAATAACGAATAGCTAATCATCAAAGCATGACCGCATGACCAGTACTTAACCCTATTTCAGCCAAGGCGATTAATTAATTTTTTTTGCTTGAAAAAAGAAATGAAAACTAACAATGAAAACAACAAGATGATGATAATGATACAAAAATACTAGCAACATGCTCATTTAACTTTTTTTGTTTAATACCATGTTAAAAAGACTAAAAGAGTATAAAGTGTGAAAAATATGGTCCAAGGATAGAAAGTGTGGTAAATAATAAATAGAATATGAGAATGACTGTATTGTTTTTTTACAAAAGAATGACTGTATTGTTAACGTTTGTAATTAAAATAGTAATATTATTATCATTAATTAATTATTAGAGTTTAAA